>WAAF01019477.1:668953-916435 GCA_013400475.1 Tricholaema leucomelas
TCCCTTCCCCTCCCGTCCCTTCCCCTCCCTTCCCTTCCCTTCCCTTCCCTTCCCTTCCCTCTCCCTCTCCCTCTCCCTCTCCCTCTCCCTCTCTTCCTTTGTTATTTTAAAGATGGAAGCTCAGCAGCACTGGAAAAGCCTGGCCTGGGAAGGTTGTTTTCAGGACATTGTCTCTGCACTCAATAGCTCTGCAGACCCCACTCCTGTCACTACACCCATTGGGGCCACTCCTTTTGTTTCCCAAGCTGTTGGAGCAGCTGAGGCACAGACACTGGCAGAATTTCCCCAAACCATGCAACAGCTGAGGCAAAGCCTGACCTGCTTTTCCCTTCCAGGCCTGAGCCCTGTTGCAACTAATGGGTTCAAAAGGAAAATAACAACGAAACCCCCCTAAGCTTCACAGAAGAAGACATAACATTCAAAGCAAGCGTGAGCAAAGTGGATCAAGGCAGCTCAACACAAGCACAATTAGCTTCTGTAACTTATTGCCACAGGACGCTAAGAAGAACAAGAACTTAACAGGATTCCAAACAGGATTAGTTGTGTGTGTGAATACACTGCACAGCCAGAATTAGAACAACCCCACCACATTCTGGAGAACATTTGCACCTCGGGGTTCAGAGCTTCAGCCAAGCTTTAACAACCATCACAAACTTCCCCTTCTCCAGATTCATCTTCCTCCTCATGCTGCTTCCCCTCTGCAGATGCTGGTAGAGGTGGCCAGAGCTTGACATGGGGCAGGAGCTGTGCTGGCACTGCTCTGGCACTGCCTAGGCCCAAGATTTTGGAGTCACAGACTTGTCAGGGCTGCAAAGGCCCTCAGGGATCAACCAGCTCCAAGCCCTCTGCCATGGGCAGAGACACCTCACACTAGATCAGGTTGCTCAGAGCCACATCCAGCCTGGCTTTAAACACCTCCAGGTATGAGGCTTCCACCACCTCCCTGGGCAACCTGCTGCAGGGTCTCATCACCCTCATGCTGAGGAACTTCTTCCTAACATCTAATCTAAACCTCCCCTCCTCTAGCTTGGATCCACTGCCTGCAGTCCTAGCACTACCTGACACCCTAAAAAGTCCCTCAGCAGGTTTCTTGTATCCCCCTTCAGATACTCACTGCTTCGTGCATCGTCCTAAATGTGTTTGTCTTCTGAGGTTCTTAGGCTGCAATCATCACAGTGCCCAAGTGCTGTCCAGGGCTTCTTGCAGGTTTTTAGCTCCAGCCATTGCACTTCCTTTCCTTGCTGCTCCACAACCGCACAGGGGATTGCCTTGGAAGGGGAACATTTCCACTGCAGTGCCTCTGAAGAGGGTGGAACCTGGGCTTTGCTATCTTCTTCTAATAAGGCAGGGGGGAAAGTGTGGGAGACCTTAGAGCAGCCTTCCAGTTCCTGAAGGGGGCTACAAGAAAGCCAGGAAGAGAGTTTTAACAGGGGCTTGTAGTGACAGGAGGAGGGGAATGGTTGTGAGCTGGGAGAGAGGAGATTGAAACTGGAGATTGGGAAGAAATTCTTGAGTGAGGGTGGTGAGACACTGGCACAGGTTGCCCAGGGAGGCTGTGGATGCCTCTCCCTGGAGGTGTTCAAGGCCAGGCTGGATGAGGCCTTGAGCAGCCTGTGCTGGTGGGAAGTGTCCCTGCCCATGGTAGGGGGTTGGAACTGGATGAGCCTTGAGTTCCCTTTTAACCGAAACCGTTCTGACTATGAAGCTGGCAACAGAAAGTGGCAAGGCTGCTGTGGATCCCTGCTGCCTGGGAGGGTCTCATCATGCTTGGCCTGGCCATGCTGCCCTTTAAGCTTTCAGAGGATGCCATGGTCTGCCCACCAGGATTGGCACCACCTGGCCCAGGCTCCGTCTCAAACCAGGAAGGCTGTGGGTTGACTCAGCTCTTGGATGCAAAAGCATCAATTGCACCCAGCCCTTGAGGGAGGGCTGCACTGCACAGATGGTTGTGAAAAAGCATCTCTCTGGAGCTCAGGAGCTGCCTGACTTACAGCCCACTCCCAGAATAGAAAGACAACTGGGAGCTTGCTGTGGGAGCTGCTGATGGCACTCGTGCAGAGTTGTTTGCCTTTCTTTAAGGCTGCTTGTGGGTGAACACTGAGTGACTGCTGGGAGAAGAGACCTCCAACCATTACCTCATCTCAGGGCTGCTCCAACAAGTCTCGCAGAATCACAAAATGAACCAGGTTGGAAAAGACCTCCAGGATCATCAAGTTCAACCTAGCACCTAACACCTTCCAATTAACTAACCCCTGGCACCAAGTGCCTCATGCAGCCTCCTCTTGAACACTTCTAGGTATGGTGACTTCACCACCTCCCTGGGCAGCCCATTTCAATGCCAATCACTCTTGCTGTGGAGAACTTCCTCCTAACATCCAGCCTCAACCTGCCCTGGCACAGCTTGAGGCTGTGTCCTCTTGTTCTGTCCCTGGGTGCCTGGCAGCAGAGTCCAACCCCACCTGGCTACAGCCTCCCTTCAGGTAGCTGCAGACAGCAATGAGCTCTGCCCTGAGCCTCCTCTTCTGCAGGCTGCACACCCCCAGCTCCCTCAGCCTCTCCTCACAGGGCTGTGCTCCAGGCCCCTCCCCAGCCTTGCTGCCCTTCTCTGGACACCTTCCAGCACCTCAACATCTCTCTTGAATTGAAGAGCCCAGAATTGGACACAGCACTCAAGGTGTGGCCTGAGTAGTGCTGAGCACAAGGGCAGAAGAACTGCGCTGCTCCTGCTGGCCACACTGCTCCTGGTACAGACTTTCTCCACCAAGTCTTCTCCAAGTGCTGGCACAACCATACCTCAAGTTGTCCTCTTTTCTCACCTAAGACAGAACTGACATTTGCAGACACAGACACAATTCCAGACTCTCTCTTTCCACCTCTGTGGTCTGCACCACACTGAACATTTGGTGCACTGCTGACTTTGTAGGTTTCAAAAAGTGCTGTTAACAAAGGCTGACCCAATTTGGACATGATTGGGCTCAGCTCCATAACAGGCTTTGCATATGCTTTGTCCCAGCAGGTCTGGAGATGTGCTTCCGCCTGACACCTTGAGTGAGGGTGGTGAGAGGCTGTGATGACCAAGCCTCACCTTTCCAGCCAGCAAAGGTCACTGTTTCAGGATCTGTGTGACCACATCATCGAGCCAAACACATCAAGCTAACACCAGGCCCCCTGGGGACTTGTCTTGCTCCTTCTGCCCAAGAAAGACTAACAAGTTAGACAGGCATAGCACAGCTGGGTGGTTAAAGGATGGAGAGGGCTGTCAGAGAAGGGCTGTGGTGAGGAGCACACAGAATCACAGAAGCACAAAGTGGGAGAGGTTGGGAGGGGTTGGGAGAGACCTCTGGAAGCCATCCAGTACAACATCCCTGCCAAAACAGCATCACCAAGAGCATGTCATACAGGAATGCATCCAGATGGGCTTTGAAGGGAGACTCCAGGGCCTCTCTGGGCAGCCTGCTCCAGGGCTGCAGCACCTCATACCAAAGAAGTTTCTCCCCATATTGGGGTGGAACTTTCAGGGTTCCAGTTTGTACCCCTTGTCCCCTGTCCTATTACAGAGCCTGGACCCTTCTTCTGGGCATCCACTCCTCAGATATTTATAGACATTGATAAGATCCCCTCTCAGCTTTCTCTTCTCCAGACTGAACAGCCCTGGGGCTCTCAGCCTTCCTTCATGGGAGAGTTGTTCAAGTCTCTTCATAATCCTTGTAGCCTCTGTTGGACTCTCTCCAGTAGCTCCCTGTCTCTCTTGAACTGGGCAGCCCACAACTGGACACAGTACTTCAGGTGAGGTCTCACCAGGGCAAAGTAGAAGGAGAGGAGAACCTCCCTAGAGCTGCTAGAAGAGCTTTACCCACCAAGTCACAAGCCCTAGTTTTAACCCCAGCTGGCCTGCAGCAGTGCCAGGACTCCTTGCACCCTAATCAAGCAGCCTGTTCAAGAGGGCTTATTAGCTGCTGCCTGAGCAACAAACCCTCCAGCATCCCAGCACAGCCCAGTGCTGCAGAATTTGTAAGGGAGCAGCAGTGCTTGGAGGGACAGGGGCACAGAGCTGAGTCACAGAGGCACCTCTCACTGCTCTCCTCTCCTAGGGCCTTGCTGGACAGATGTAGCAAAGATACTCACCGAGTCACAGACACAGGCAGGCTGGCACAGCCCCTCAGGAGCACGAAGTCCAACCTAGAGCCCTGCTCTACAAGAGTCACCTCAAACCATAGCGCCAAGCACCACATCCAAACCACCCTGAAACACAGCCAGGCTGGGTGACTCCAGCACCTCCCTGGGCAGCTCATTCCAGTCCCTGACCACTCTCTCCAGGAAAAACTCTTTCCTAATGCCCAATCTGAACCTCCCCAGCCTCAGCTTGAGGCCATTCCCCCTTGGTCTGTCTCCAGCTACCTGTGAGCAGAGCCCAGCAGCAGCCTCTCCACAGTGTCCCTTCAGGCAGCTGTAGGCAGCAATGAGGTCTGCCCTCAGCCTCCTCTTCCTCACACCACCCATCCCCAGCTTCCTCGTGAGGTTTATTCTCCACATTACAGCACTCAGAGCTCTCTCAGCTCTCTGCTTAGCTGTTGGTCAGAAAATGAGAACCAAAACCTCTACAGCAGGCTAGAGAAGGCTCCCAGCTCCCATCCTCATTAGATGCTTCTTTAGAGAGGAGGCTCAAATCCCAGCTCTGCTCAGTGGGTAACAGGGCAGAGAGACCCCAAATGCCTGTGACCTCTGCAGAAAGAGTCACTAATGGGACTGAAGGATCACATTGATTTTTTCATGCTATGGAGTGGAATGGGAAGAGGAGGGTGGGGGTGGGTCTGGGATGATAAAGTGAACACCCAACTATAATTCAGCAGCTTCAGCACAATCAATCACTGCTCACAGCCCTGCAGTCCATTAGTGCAGCTAAAACCTACACAACCTTCTCCTTGGGAGCAGGAAGGTCATTTCCAGATCATCTCCCTTTGATTCCTGGTCCCTGCCAAAATCCAGCAAGGTATCCTAACGCTGCTCTGCCTGCTGACAGCAAGGGCCCAGGGCTTCCCACGCCACTCAGACTTGCCCATACACCTCCCCTCTCACAGATTCACAGACTGCATTGGGGGGAAGGGACCATCAAAGGTCATCTTGTCCACCCTCCCTGCAGGCAGCAGGGACACCTCCAACTAGAGCAGGCTGCCCAGAGCCACAGCAAATTTGACTTCTCCAGGGGTGGAACTTCCACCACATCTCTGGGCAAACTCTTCCAGTCTCACCACCCTCATGGTGCAGAACTTCCTCCTGATGTCCAACTCAAACCTACCCTGCTGCAATTCCAAACCACTGCCTCTCATCCTATCACCACAAACCCTTGAAAACAGTCCCTCCCCAGCCTTCCTGTGGGTGCTTTTCAGATACTGCAACGCTGCTCTAGAGTCTTGCCAGAGCCTTCTCCTCTCCAGGCTGAGCAGCCCAAACTCTCTCAGCCTGTCCTCACAGGAGAGGTTCTTCAGCCTTCTGACCACCTTTGTGGCCTCCTCTGGACCTGCTCCAGCAGTTCCATGTCCTTCTGGTGCTGGGAGCTCCAGAGCTGGCCCCAGCCCTGCAGGTGAGGTCTCCCCAGAGCAGAGCAGAGGGGCAGAATCACCCCTCTGGACCTGCTGGCCAGGCTGCTTTGGATGCAGCCCAGGATGTCATCGGCATCTCCACAGTGTGGCTGCTTCTCCACAGTGTACACAGAGGCTCTCTCCTGCAGTGCCACAGCACGAGGCACGAGGCCTTGGGCAGGAAATGACTCCTTTCCTTCTACAAGCACCAAGCCCCATGTGCCAGCCCGTTAAACACAGAGCTATGCCAACACTGCCTGAGGATGTGAGGTTTGGCTCTTGGCTTGGCTCTTAGTGGGAAAATCAAGGGCCAAATTTACCAGCCTGTCCCACTTCCAATCTAAGCCTGGTTCTGACTCTGGCTTCCCTGTGGCTTAGTTCTTTTGGCTCACCTGCAGCTCAGCTTGCTCGAGAGGTGAGATGAAAATAGCTGCCTGCTTTTGGACAGGAATCACAAGGCTCAGGCAGCTAACAGGCTAAATGCAGAAATGGCACAAGCACTGATGCCTGAGGTGCTGGCAGCATGGTGGCCTGGGGAAGGGCAGTTCTCCTAATTTTAGAGTCACTCAAGGGCCAAGCCCAGCCTAGATCTCCTCCATATGAATGAGAAATGGAGATGCAAACAAAATCTGGAGACAGAACTAAGGCAACAGTTTCAGAGCCCAACTCAAAAGGGCAGACAGCAAGAAGAGAGCACAGGAACACAGGCAGCTGTGGGTTCAGAGAATCATAGAACGGGTTTAGGTTAGAAGGGACCTCAAAGTTCAGCCAGTCCCAACCCTCTGCCATAGGCAGGGACACCTCCCACTAGAACAGGTTGCCCAAGCCCTCATCCAGCCTGATCCTAAGCACCTCCAAGGAGGTTGTGGAGCACAGAAGCACGGAATGGGATCTATGTTCCACAACCTCCCTGGGCAACCTGTGCCAGTGTCTCACCACCCTCACTGTCAAGAACTTCGTCCTCTCTCTGCTGCTCAGCTCCCCACTACCACACACCAGCCCCTGCCATTTCCAGGAGCATCTTCATCACTTGCAAAAGCTTCACCTACTCAGCCAAGCACCACCCTGCCACCAAACTAGTTAGGGCATAAGGAAACATTCCCTGCGGTCTGAAGAGTGTCTCAGCACCTGCAGCACTGCATCCAGTTCCAGTGCTCTCAGCCACGAAGATGATCTGAGGGCTGGAGAACCTCCCCTGTGGGGACAGGCTGAGAGAGTTGGGGCTGTTCAGCCTGGAGAAGAGAAGGCTCCAGGGAGACCTCAGAGCACCTTTCCAGTACCTGAAGGAGCTACAGCAGAGCTGGGGAGGGACTTTTGACAAGGGCTGGGAGTGACAGGATGAGAGAGAATGGCTCTGAGCTGGATGAGGGGAGAGTGAGGTGGAAAGGAGGAAGAAATTCTTGAGAGTCAGGGTGGGGAGAGACTGGCACAGGCTGCCTGGGGAGGCTGAGGATGCCCCTGCCTAGAGGTGTTCAAGGCCAGGCTGAATGAGGCCCTGAGCAACCTATGCTGGTGGGAGGTGTTCATGACAGGGGCTTGGGACAGGATGAGCTTGAAGGTTCGTTCTAACCCAAAGCATTCCGTGGTTCTGTGCCCATGAGATTCCAATCTGCAGGTGGCTGAGAGCATGCCCAGCTGACCTGAACCAGGGGCAGACAGAGTCCCCTGCAGGGTTTTGCTTGCAAGGTGAGGAGCGAGACAAGCCCATGGGGAGCTCTGAGAAGCCGGAAGGGTTTGTAATGGCTGCTCCAAGAATGTTGTAATCATGCAGCAATTATGGTGCATCTCCAATCAACCAAGCCAATTACAGCCTTATTATTACGACTGTCAGCAACCTTGCCTGGCAGGGACAGAGAGGCAGAACAGCTCTGTCCAAGGAGGGAAAAGGGTTAGGAGAGAGCAGAGCTACAGCACAGAACCATCCCCCTTCAGGTCTGCCCAACTCGTGCTATGGCAGCCTGGCAGCTTCCTTCAGTGCCTGGAAGCACATCTGTGCCTTCCCGGGCTGCACCTCGAGGCACTACACTGCCTTTGTCAAGCTGATTTTACCTGATTGTTTTTTTTAATTAAAGAGGTATCTGGAAGCAGAAGAGCAGCCCTGGGGACTCGATGGAAGCTGTCAGTCTCCCACAACCTCACTGCTGCAGATGACTGATCTGTAAAGCTCTTTGAGGCAGCTGATAGCAAGCCAGAGTGGTAAGGATGGTTAAGGCAAGGCAGGAGAAAGCAGTGCTGCCTGCAGCTAGAAGAGCTCAGTGCTGCTTGTGGCCCTTGAGTCCTTGTGCAGCTCGAGAGATTGCAGCTTGCTGACAAGAGCAGGATGCAGGCTGTGGAGGTGGGGTGCAGCAGGTCTATGAGGACATCTCAGCATGCTTGTTCCTCTGAGCTGGTGTCATCTTGACCAAAAAGAGAATCATTTCCTCTTTGAGCTTCTGGTTTTCTCGGTGCAGAGCAACAACCTCATCACAAGAAGGATGTGGAGGCAGTGCAGAGGAGGACAACAAAGTGTGAAGGGCCTGGAGAGTAAACCTGGTGAGGAGCAACTGAGGGAGCTGGGGATGGTCAGTGTGAAACAGAGGAGGTGGTGGGCAGAGCTCATTGCTGCCTACAGCTACTTGAAAGGAGGTTGTGGGGAGGTTGGTGCTGGTCTCTCTCAGAGCTAAACAGTGACAGAACAAGAGGGAATGGCCTCAAGCTGCCACTTAGCAGATTTAGACTGGACATAAGGAAACATTTTTTCCCAGCAAGAGTGGTCAGGCACTGGAATGAGCTGCCCAGGGAGGTGCTGGAGTCACCAGCCCTGTGGAGGTGTTTAAAAGTCGTTTGGATGTGGTGCTTGGGGATATGGCTTAGGGTGCAGCTTGCAGAGTAGGGATCTGAGTTGGACTTGGTGATCCTGAGGGGCTTTGCCAGCCTGAAAGTTTTTGTGACCTCATTTCATTCTACCTCCTCAGTAAGGCTCCCTTTTGAGCAGGTTCCCTTGGATCCTATAAAGATGTGCAGGTGAGTGCCAGGAGGCTGGAGCAGGCTCTGCTGAGTGATGCCAGTGCCAGCACAAGGGGCAGTGGTGGAAGCTGAGGCAGAGGAATTTTCATTTAAACCTGAGGAGGAATTTTTTCCCTGTGAGGGTGACAGAGCCCTGGAATAGGCTGCCCAGGGGGGCTGTGGAGTCTCCCTCTCTGGAGATATTCAAACCCTGCCTGGACACATTCCTGTGTGATCTGCTCTGGATGATGCTGCTCTGGCAGGGGGCTAGACTGGATGAGCTCTGGGGGTCCCTTCCAGCCCCTGACATTCTATGATTCTATGATTCTATGACTTCCCTGTTCCTCTCTTTTCCCTCCTCTACCCAGTGCAGCACTGCTTTGGACTGCACCCCAAGATTCCCAAGCTGAGAGTGCAGCACAGTGTCAGCAGCAGTGGAGTGCCTGCACTGACCCCGACTTGAGTGCGAACACTTGCCTGCTCCACAAGCCCCTTCCTCCTGCAGAGCAGGGTCTGAGCCCTGGATCACTGCACAGCTGACAGTTTGCTCTGTAACAAGAATGACTCAGGCTGTTGGAGAAGTTATTAACTTCAGCAGCCAGAGTCTCTTCCCATTAGAGCGTTGTGGTATGAGACGCCTGGGTGAGACAAAAGAGACTGCCAGCGGAGCAGAGAGCAGGCCAGGCAGAGATGAGAAATAATCTTGGCAGGGTTATTAAAGGATGAATTGGAAGAAGAAAGGAGGTGCAAGGGTGGGGTGACAGCCTCAGAGGATTGCAACAAATCCTTTGCCACCAGGAGCTTCACAGCTGTCACATTTCCCAAAGCCTGGGGACAGGGCAGGGGCAAGGAGGAGCTCAGTTCCCCCTGCTCCACAGGTCAAAGCATCCCTTCCACACAGGTGTGCTGCTGGTGTCAAACCCCCAAATAGGCAGCAGCAGTAGGTTTATGGCATACAATTATTTTCCAGCCCCAGTATCTCTTCACATGATGATGGTGACAATAATCCCATGGACTCCCTCACGAAGGGCAGAAGTGAGTATCCACACCTCCAGGATCCAGACAGCTCCAGCTTGCTGCCAAGGCATTCATTCTGGAGTTGTTTTACCCATATTTCTGCCTGCCAGGGACCCTTCTCTGTGCTCCTGGCTGAATGCTGGCTGCTTGCACTGCGACAGTGTCAGAGCTAACCCAACTGATAAGAGTAACTAACTCTAGGCTGGATGTGACTTCAAACTGAGCCACCCATGAAGCACAGAATCATAGAAACACAGAATCATTAAGACGGGAAAAGAGCTCCAAGATGAAGCCCAATCAACAACCCAACCCCAACATGGCCACTAAACCATGTCCCCAAATGCCATGGTCACAGGCTTCTTGAGGACCTCCAGGGATGGGGACTCCACCACCTCCCTGGGCAGCCTGTGCCAACCCCTGACCTTCAATGCTTCCTTGCAATCTTCTAGGAGGGGCCTTTGCTGCACGTTGACATTTACTGTGCCAAACACACAACCAGATGGTCCCCCACTGTTCTGCTCTGGGAGGGGATGATAAACATCCTCTAAATTCTCCTCACACTGCTTCTTTGAATCATAGAATGCTTTGGGTTGGAAAGGACCTTAAAGGTCACAGAATCAGAGAGTCACAGACACAGGCAGGCTGGCACAGCCCCTCAGGAGCACCAAGTCCAACCTAGAACCTTGCTCTACAAGATTCACCTTAAACCACATCCCCAAGCACCACATCCAAACTCCCCTGAAACACAGCCAGGCTGGGTGACTCCAACACCTCCCTGGGCAGCATATGTCAGTCCCTGAACACTCTCTTCATGGAAAACTTTTCCTTAATGTCCAATTTAAACCTCCCCAGCCTCAGCTTGAGCCCATAAAGGTCATCCAGTTCCAGCCTCTCTGCCACAGGCAGGGACACCTCCCTTGAGCACAGATTGCTCAAGGTCTCATCCAACCTGGCCTGGAACACCTCCAGGGAGAGGAAATTCACAACTTTCCCGGGCAACCTGTGCCAGTGCCTGTACCCATCTCCTGTCATGCCTGAATCTCCCTGCTCAGGCCAGGCTAGCACACACAAATCCAGCAGCATCTTTCCCCCAGCCTGAGGAGCTGCAGCACTGTACAGACACTTCCACATGCTCACCACCAGCATCCTATGCAGGCAGAGCATTCCTGACTCTCATTCACCACTCAATCTTTGCAGCGCTCCCAAATTTGGCCACTTGCAGGTGTTTGCTGTTTGTTTTTTCATGTTTATCTGACAAACAAACCCAAAGACTTCCAAACCCTCCCAGAAGGTCACTCCAGGAGCTGCAGGATGTCTGCAAACGCTGATGCTCGAGCCATGCCTCTTGGAAGTGTATTGTAAAGGAGAAGCATAGAATAATTCAGTGGTAGTGACTTCTGGAGCTCTAATCTCTGTAACCAGCTGCTGCTCAGCCATGTGGACCACAGCCCACCCCTATAAACCTTTGAGTGTCCCTCTCACCCCACCCCAATCCCACTGCCTCTCCTGGGGCACCACATCCCTGCAGCCGCTGAGAGGGTGGAAGACGGGAAGAAGAGAATGCTCCTGTGGTCACCAAGGCTGTGGGGAGCATGCAGACAGAGAGTGCCATAGACTGGCTGGCAGCCTTTCAAGGGTGGCAGGCTTGTGCCAGATTCTCCTTCTCTCTCCCAAATTAGCAGCAAAACGTGTCACTAGGAAGTCAGGTGAAAGCTGCCTCTGAAGGAAGCAAGAGGCTGGCTCTCAGCACTGCTGTGTGAGGCAGCATCCTGAAGCTCCCTGCTCCTCTCTGCACAGCTGCTGCCTCCCTGGAACAGCCACAGCTCCCAGGGGCCAGCTCTGTGTGCCCCAAACCTGCCTACATGACAGAAGTTGTTGATCCCCCCCATAAACTGCTAGGATTTAATCACAGCACCATTCATTGACCTCAGCAATGATTATCAATATGTGCAGGTGAGTGCCAGGAGGCTGGAGCCAGGCTCTGCTGGGTGATGCCAGTGCCAGCACAAGGAGCAGTGGTGGAAGGTGAGACAGGAATTTTCATCTGAACATGAGGAGGAATTTTGTCCCTATGACAGAACCCTGGAACAGGCTGCCCAGGGAGGCTGTGGAGTGGACTGGAGGAGACAGGAAAAGAGCAAGAGGCACCCTCTCTGTCTCTTGTCCTGCAGGTTTGCCACTCAAACACCAATCCTGCACAGTCCAGACAGGCTTCCAGCACGATTGAGATCAGCCCTGCAGAGAAGGGCTTGGGGGTGCTGGCTGGGGAGAAGCTGGACACGAGCCAGCAATGGGCACTGGCAGTTCAGACAGTCAAGGGCAGCACCCAAAGCAGTGTGAGCAGAGATGGAGGGAGAGGATCCTGCTGCTCTGCTCTGCTCTGCTCTGGGGAGACCTCACCTGCAGCGCTGGGGCCAGCTCTGGAGCCTCCAGCAACAGAAGGGCCCAGAACTGTTGGAGCAAGTCCAGAGGAGGCCATGGAGATGCTCAGAGGGCTGGAGCAGCTCTGCTGTGGGAACAGGCTGAGAGTTGGGGCTCTGCAGCTTGGAGAAGAGAAGGCTCTGGCAAGACCTTAGAGCAGCATTTTAGTATCTGAAGGGGACCTACAGGCAGGATGGAGAGGGACTGTTCAGAGAGCCTGTGGGGACAGGATTAGGGACAATGGTTTGGAACTGGAGCAGAAGAGACTGAGGTTGGAGATCAGGAGGATGTTCTGCACAGTGAGGGGGTTGATACTGGAAGAGTTTGCCCAGAGATGTGGTGGAAGTTCCATCCCTGGAGACATTCAAAGTCAAATTTGCTGTGGCCCTGAGCCACCTGGTCTAGGTGGAGATGTCCCTGCTGCCTGCAGGGAGGGTGGACAAGATGACCTCTGAGTGTCCCTTCTAACCCAATGCATTCTGTGACCCAGCAAGCTCCCAGGCCAGCACAGGGTGTAGCTTCTTCCCTAAGCCTCACTCCCTTCTTCAGACACCCTCCCAGCTCTGCCTCTCAACCCTACCACAGGCATCAACTTATTAATGAGCCCAAAGAGGTTCTTGTTCTGCACCCAGGCTCTAACAGAATTCCTCCTGCAAGGCTGCTCTTTTCTCAGCAGAGCAGGGCAGTGCTGCTGTCCCTCTGATCCCTCCAGAGGGTTTTACAGCTTTGTTATGGTGAGGGACAGGAGTTAACAGCCCTATCAGGCTGCTCCCTCATCAGCTGGTTAATGTAGCTCATCAATGGCACGGCACAGGATGGTCCCCTTGGAAGGCTGTTGAGCCTGGAGAAGAGAAGGCTCCAGGGAGACCTTAAAGCAGCCTTCTCTGTATTTCTCTCCAAATATAATCCTGTATTTTGTCTCCACTTTCATGTGAGAGCTTAACTTCTGTTGGCTGTCTTTAAAACCACAGCAGCTCCCTTCCAACTCAACCCATTCCATGAATCTATGAAGCTCATGGAGAGTGGGATGCCTTTCCCACTGCTGGTGGTAGGAGTTCAGCTTTTGATCACTGGGAGCTGGAGTCAGGCTGGCATTATGCTATCATAATGCTGGAAGTATTATAAATGCTTTGCGTGCCAGACAAATCCTGGAGCAGGCTTCCAAATCCCCTCCAAATCCCCACTTGCATCTCCACATTCATCCATTCATGAAATCCAGAGCAGAACCTCAGCATCCTTCGTTTTGCTCCTGCTCCCTTTCCAGCTGAATGGAAGGTGAAGTAGAGTCAAAGTATTTCTTCTGGATTAGTCTTCTTTTGTCTTCCAGGAGCTGGATCTGAGCAGGAAACTGCTGGGGCACTTCAGAATGACTTTCAGCAAGGCAGCTGAGACAAATCCCAAGCCTGTTTCTCCTGTCAGAGAGTGGAACTTGTCTGACTCTGCAGCAATTCTGGCCCCCATAACCCCAGCGAGCTGTGGTACTGGAGGAGCTGGGGCTCTGCCACCCACACGACATGCTGAGGGGTGCTGAGCAGGAGAGAGACCTTGCTGCTGGCTGGCAGCAGGTCCTTGAGATGCAGCTGTTGCCGAGGACAGCTGGCTCCAGATGAATACCCACTCTGAAGGTCGGATGAGAGGAGCTGCACCCTGGCAATGCCCACTTCGCTTGACTGCACAGCCCAGCCTCTGCAGCACGCCTGAGTAAAGCCTTGCCACCTCTCTGGGGACGAAGCAGACCTGGTTCTCTGAGCTACAGCTTTCAATTCCCCATCCACTGGGCTCTGACAAGGCTCCCAGATGGCAGACAGTGCAGAAGAGCAAATTCTTCTGACAAGCCAGCCCAGGGGTCTGGAGTGCACAAGGCAGGAGTGGAAGGAGCCAGCCTGAGCTGTGCTCTGCAGGTAGCTTTAGGAGGACACCAGCTGTGGTTATGCCAGGAAAGATAACCAGGCTCCAGCAGGCACTGTGGAAGGAGCTGGAGGAGCAGTGGGCATCCCCCACCCCTGGAGGTTTTTAAGGCCAGGCTGGCTGTGGCTCCAAGCTACCTGATCTAGTGTGAAGTGTCTCTGCCATGGTTGGCACTGGATGACCCTTGAGCCCCCTACCAGCCCTGTCAATCCTGTGATCTCTCTCCTGCAGGCTCTGCAATGCACACAGGTCTTTGCAAGAGCCCAGAGCTGACCAGAGAGAATTCCCTGTCATGCTCTGGAGATGTAAATCATCCCTCCCCCAAGGGTTTCAGAGGTGAGGGTTTTAATGCCTTTCTGAAGACTGTCCTGTTTTAACTGGCAGAGCTTCTCCTCTGAGGTCCCACACCTTTTCCCTGTGTGATCACAGGGCACTCCTTTCCCTTGGCAGGATCTGGCTGCCCTTCCAGCCAGCCCAAGCACACAGCATCTCCTCTGTGCATCCTGGTTACTTACATGCTGTGCTCTGGTTGTTGACAGCACCGAAGACTCTAGAGGATCAAACCACATCTCAAGAACTAGCAATAAACAGCACTGCATGTCTGGAGTTGGACCAGCAAGGACCAAGGCATTAGCACAAGCTGGGAGAGCTCCTGAACAGCAGAGCGAGGAGCGCAGGAAGCCTTGCACTGAAGCTTAGCTCTTGCTCCTGAGCTGAGGATAACATCTCAGGTCCAAGCAGAAGGGTCTGAGCATTTGCCCGTATGGAGAGGACAGCTGGAGAGATTTCCACAGCTGGAAAACTGCTCAGATCTGTGGTGCCTGGACAGGAGAGGGCATTTGTCAGAAAGAAACTCAGAGTATGTGCACAGGGCTACGAGGAGGATCAGCGCTTGGAGAACCTCCCTGTGGGGACAGGCTGGGAGAGTTGGGGCTGTTGAGCCTGGACAAGAGAAGGCTCCAGGAAGACCTTGGAGCAGCCTTAGAGTACCTAGAAGGGGCTAAAGGAGAGCCGAGGAGGGACTTTTGACAAGGGCTGGGAATGACAGGACAAGGAACAAAGGCTTTGAGCTGGGAGAGGGAAGATGGAGAGTGGAGATGAGGAAGAAATTGTTGAGAGTGAGGGTGGAGAGACCCTGGCACAGGTTGCCCAGGGAGGCTGTGGATGTCATTTCTCTGGAGGTGTTCAAGGCCAGGCTGGATGAGGCCTTGAGCAGCCTGTGCTGGTGGGAGGTGTCCCTGCCCATAGCAGGGGGCTGGAACTGGATAAGCTTTAATGTCTCTTCCCACCTAAACCATTCTATGAATGTATGATTTGCACACAGCTGTAAAGGGGGAAGGAGACACTTCCAAACACTGGCCAGGATGGGAAACAAGGGCATGCAAGGCTGCTTGTGCAGGTGTGCTCCAGGCACAGTGCAGGGACCCCTAAGCTGTCCTTGCCCTGCAGGAGTCAAGTGATGAGCCTGTGAACAACGTTCTCTGGGAGGTGCCGCTTGGTACAACTATCACAACCACAGACAGAGAAGGCCAAAAGGAGGAGGAGGACTAAACTGAGTCAGTTTGTGGGATAAAGCAATGAGCAGTGCAAGATGCTGGGATCTGCTCCCCAGCAGAATGAACTGTCTGTGATTTTCTCAGAGCTCTCAGTATTCCCTGGAGGTGTGGAGCCCCCATTAAAAGCTGGGGGAGGATATATTCAGTAGTGACTAACAAGCTGCATTACTTAGAGCACCTGGGGGTGGTCCATGTGCCTAGATCAAGAGATTAAGATTAATTACTGGCCATACCCTGAGATCTTTACTCAGCAAAGCCCTCATTAGGGACTGCACCACCTCCATGGGCAGCTTCTACCAACCCCTGACCAACTTGCACCAAAGATATAATTCCTCATCTCCAACCTAAACCCCCCCTGGCGCAATTTCAGGACTTTTCCTCTCCTTCTATCACCTGATACTAGAGAGAGGAGACCAACCCCCACCTCACTGCAACCTCCTTTCAGGGAGCTGCAGAGTATGATGAGGTCTCCCCTCAACTTCTACTCCAGGCTAACCCCCCCCACCAGCTCTCTCAGCTGCTCCTTCTCAGCCCTGTTCTCCAGACCCTTCCCCAGCTTTGCTGTCCTCCTCTGGACTTGCTCTAGCAGAATAGCTCCTTGGAGAACAAGGACCCATGAGAAAGACACTGCAGAGGGCCTCTCAGGTGGCATTGCTTCTAGAAGATGCTTTGCCTTTGAGTGGGCTGAAGCCACACCAAA
Source organism: Tricholaema leucomelas (assembly GCA_013400475.1). Lineage (NCBI taxonomy): Eukaryota > Metazoa > Chordata > Aves > Piciformes > Lybiidae > Tricholaema lacrymosa > Tricholaema leucomelas. The sequence continues at coordinate 685,120 of WAAF01019477.1, forward strand.
TACACCTCCTACCACATTCCCACCTAGCAGCTCCAGCCCACCTAACTGTCCATGGCTACAGCATGCAAAAGATGGCTGCAAGAAAGAGTGGAGGGCGAGAAAGCCACAGAGGGCATCACCCACAGCGAAAGCTGCTGACCAAGGCTTGCTGCATGCCCAGAACTGAGAGATGCTGCTGCTAAGCACATGTGAAAAGCAGCCCTGGAAGCCAGGCAGCCTCTGGCATGGCTCACCCCCCGCAAGACAAAATGCAGTGATGCAAGAAAGAACCACCCCCTGCTGTCCTGGGGGTTCAACTCTGCCCACTGGGGTTTGTTTGAAGAAGAAAATAAACAAAAATTGCTTTGGCACAACTTTTTTTTTCTCCTTTGACCTAGCAGAAACAGAGCAAGGGCAGGAGAAGGCAAAAGCACTGCAAAAGGCAGGTCTCCATGAGCCACCGCAACACAAACTGCAGCATTTGCCCTCGTGTCCCTTAGAAGTCTGTTCCTTTCATTTCCCAGGGCTTGTGCTGCTGCAACAGGAGGGTGCTGGAGAAGATGAAAGGGGTAGCTGTGCTGGTTTCCTCTCAGAAAGCATTCCCCTGACCCCGAGAAGCCAGCTGCACATGAGGGTAGAGCCTGTGATCACACTTTGCTCCTAGAAGCCCGTCTGGGCAGCTCAGGGCAGCTCTCCCAGCTGCAGGTCAGAAAGGTGCAGCAGCTGTGAGCAGCCAAGGTCTGCAGGCTGGGGAGCTGCCTGCTCCTCCTGACTTGGCAGGTGCCCGACTGCAGGGTGAGGAACTGCAAGAGGCAGATCAACGCTGTGGGTTTGGCAGCATCGTTCTGCCTCTTGCTGCTTTTCCACTGCTTCTCCCAAGGAAGTGGTGGATTCCACTGGGCAGTTTTAAGACTCAGCTTGACAAGGTGCTGGGCCAGCTCATATCGACTCTACTGTCACTTAGGAAGGTTGGACCAGACGATCCCTGAGGTCCCTTCCAACCTGGCATTCTGGGATTCTATGAGGAAAGAGCAAAGCCAGGAATTGCTGGAGCCTGATGGAGCCCTGAGGTACTGTCCCAGCAAGGACAAAGCCGCAGGAGAACAGAAACGCTGACCCCAGGGGCACTGCGTCAGGTCTGTGATGCACACCAGGTGGCAGTCCCCCGCCAAGGCTGAGGCACCACCCTTCTGCACCCACTCTCCATGACCTCCATGGCTCTGGAAACTCTGGAATGCCAACTAACAAGTGGGAAAGCTCTCCCCCTCTCCTCCCTCCATCACCTTTGCAGATGCCCTCTCACTTTGCTGTCCTAGAGAATCAAAATTATGTGAACCTTGGGTCCTCTCTTCTGCACCTTTCTTGGCTCAGCCTCACTTGGAGGGAGGCAGCTCTCACTGAAGCTGTTCCTGTGCTGCTCTCTGACTCCAAGTTCACAGTGCTGTGCAGAAGCTGACAGTGTTCCACCAGGACTACCCAGGGGAGGGTGCCAGGAGGGATTTATAACTCAGCTGTGTGAGATGGGCAAGCACCCAGAGCCAAAAACATCTATTTAATTTCTCTTCCTCTGTTTTTCATATTCCCATACATATTCAACAGGACAACAAAAACGTTCATCAGGAACCTTCCCATTCTGTTAGCATCCACTGTCCTGCTGGCTTTGGCTATTTCCAAAGCTCTTTGACCCCATCACAGAATTCATTCTCCTGGGAAAAAAAACTTTTTTTTTCTCTAATTACTCAGTTCCTTCACCACATCTTCCATATCCCTCAGTGCTTTGCAGCTGACACAGAAAATAGAGTTGAGTGCTACATACAGAAAGAAGATATTTTGGCCTCTTTTCCCAAGTGCCTCCCATTTCCCTCCATCTTCTTGATCCCAGCTCTGTTGAGTAAGCCAAGCAGCAAGCCCAAACACTTTAATCTTGTGGCCAGATCTTGGCCAACTCATCCACGCTGCTGATCCAAGCACAGAACAAGGCAAGCAAGATGCATCTCAGGTGACTTAGGAGAGTCTCTTCTTGTGAGCAGGGATTACTCATGAACCCAAAGAACAGCTTGAAGCTGCCCTGTACATTCACTCAGCCTTTCTTCCTTGTTTATGGGCACACAAAACCAAACCCGACTTCACTCATCTGCATGAGTTGGTGACACCTCGCTGTGGGTGTTGAGGGGCACCAGCAATCTAGGTAAGTACACACACACATACAGTAGATAAGTACAACAGACTGAATGGCCTCTCCCAGCCCCCAAGACTGGCCACAAGCTCCTTTGATGTGCACACAAACTCTTACATCAGTGATGGGCACACTGAGGCTTGTGACTTTACGGGCTGTGTGCCCATAAGTGGAGGCATTTGTAACTACTTATTACCCAAGGAACCAAAGCAAATGCTTCCTAATCCCATGCCAAGGCCCACCAAGAAGCTCCCAAAGACAAGGGGAGAAGGGCTGATGGGCAGCACAGAACAAACAGAGCAGCAAGAACATGACAAATATAGTGAGGGACACTCAGGCAAGACCTCTGCTTGCTGGGATCAGCTGGATAGGGGCTCCACAGCAGAGAACATCAGTTTCTCCTCAGCTCTTTCCCAAACACCTGGGCTGAACTACATTCCAGTACTATTTGGAATTGTGCTTTTCAGTCTGACTGAGAGAAATTAAGAGTTTCAGGGTCAGAGACCAAGGAACAGGGTCAGAGAGAGGCCCAGCAGAGAAAGGAAAGCATCATTTATGGACAGATTCATTGATTGCAATCGACTTTCTCCCCATAAACACTATTCTTTATCCCCACCCACTCCCACAACATAACATGACACAGAGATCACTCCTCAGATGGCAAAGCATGGCTCAGCCATCTCCTATTCCACCAGAAGATAGCACTCAGAAAGCTTTTCCCTTTAAGCAGCCTCAAAGTTGGCTCTCAGCACTGCTGGCACAAATGAAAGGGATTTCAGTTCCCCCTTCTCCTAAATCCCTTCCCTTTCTGTTGTGAAGAAAAGGCAGAGGATGATCAAGGGAAGAGCAAAGCGACTCTCTGCTGCTCTCACCACCCTCCTGCTTCTCTGCAGGGATGCAGGGTGGGCTGGAAGGGCGCGGGGCCATTGTAGTCCCCACGCAGCCTCCCCAGAGCCACGGCAAGCCCAGAAGCAGAGCCCGGAGCAGGTGCAGGTTGGGAGGGCAAGGCTGGGAGCGCAGTGCTCCTGGAAGCAGAAACAGGCAGACTTCCCCGACCCCAGCCAGCCCTCCCCAGGCAAAGCAGCTTGGCGTTTGTCCTCGGGCTCCCAGCCCGAAAAAAGCGGAGGGGGGGTAGGGTGGTGAAATAAAGTGATGCCCAAGACAGCAGCCCCCGGGACCCATTCTGCATTCTTAGAACCCGCTGGAAGGGGTAGAAAAGCCTCTCGCATCCTCCCACCGCCTGCCCGCACATCCCCACGCACCCAGCCCGTGCAGAAAGGCTTCTGCCCTGCTGGGCTCAGCCCTGCCATGGCTGCAAGAGGCAGGGGTTACCTTGTTCCTAGAGCCTGAGCCGCCTTCGCTCTCCATCGCGGCCGGGAAGCTGCTCCCATTCATGCTCTAATCCCTGGGAACAGAGGCACGATTCACAGCCGCTCTTCACCCACCGGCGTGGGCTCCCTGCAGCAGCCTCCTCCTCCTTCTCTCCTCCCTTTTTCCTCGTCTGTCGGGTCCGGATTTATTTATTTTATTTTATTTGCTGTTGTTCTGTTTTGGTTTTTCCCCTCTGTGCATTCTTCCTTAATCCGCGGCAGCAGCCAAGCCACTCCTGCGCTGCCTCTGCCTCCTCGTTCCGCTGCCCAGGAAAAGCGTCGGAGAGCTCCTTCCTCCTCCACTGCCTCTGTGGACCTCCGGATCTCCAGGTCTGCCTCTGCAGCGTGGCGTCGAGGGAAAGAAAGAGAGTGAAAGACGGAGGGAGTGTGCAAACAGGGAGGAGGAGGAGGCCAAGGGGGTGCGGGAGGAAGAAGGCAGAGCGTGGCTGGCTGCTTTGTATCCAGAGCGGTGCCGACAGCCCTTTCCCTCCCCCCTGCCAGAGGAGGACCTGCGCTGCTAATGGTCTGTACCAATTTATTCCAGCCGGGCAGGGGCACTTCTCCCTGCGACGGGAGGAAAAGGCAGGGAAGGCTCCGCGATGCCCCCTCAATGAATTGGTTCCTGCTCTCCTCACTTCGCGGCACCGCCAGCCACAGGCTTGGGGAGATGCTCTCCCGGCTCAGCAAGGGAAGGGAAAGAGTGGGGCTTGGAAGGGCTGGGCGTGAGGGAAGGGTCTGGCTGGAGAGGAAGCTCAGCAGCTCCGAGGGAAAGCAGTGACCATATATGCCAGGGGGAATGCAAGGTTCCCCTCCAGCCCTCTGCACCCACACTTCATCCCTCTGCGCCCTCTCCTCACCCTGCATGCCTCCATGTCCAGACTGATGGCTCCCGAGCCGAGTGCCCCCTTGGGCTTTGCAAGCAGTGGGCAGCACTCCTTAGATCCATGCAGCCCCCCCTCTACCTGGCATCAAGTCTTTCCGTGGCTGCACTCAGCCAGCCCTACCCAAGCAGCAAGGCGTCCCCCACCTCCACCCTGGCAGCTGCCTGGCACTGGGTGAAGGCCAGCAGGAATGTACCTTCCTCACGGGATGAAGGCTCTGGGTGTGACTAGTGCTGCCTCTAATGTACTCAATTGCACCAAGCCCAGTGGGCAGACAAGGCACTTCTGTGACCTCTAACAATGCAGCAGGACCCTAGGGATACTCCTTTCCTTCTGGGGACTACCTGGAGGTCACAGGGTTGGAAGGGACTGAGGAGCAAAGACGCTCTCTGCTGATATTGCCCTTTAATAGTTAACCCAGGCAGGGCTGACTCATGCTCAGCAGCAGATCTCTCCGAGACGGCTGAACTCCATGGTATCTGTGTCTCTGAATGTCACACTCGCAGCTGGACAGCTTAACATGAGCCAGAAGTCAGTCCCGGGGTGGGGGCAGGCTGCTCTCTACCTGTCCTGCCACTGCTGCCTGCTCCCCTGCTTCTAGCCACATCAGCTCCCCACACACACCACCACTCTTTCACAGTGGACATGAACCGGATCCACAGCTCCATCTAGCCCCTTGTTACACCCCCTCTGCCAGATCTGGTAAGGTTACAGTGCCATGGTAACCTGTAGGCATAGACAGATCTCTTCGTGCTTTACCAGAGGGGGAACAAAAAAGGAAAAACACAACCTTACAGCTCCTCTGGAAGGCTTCCGTGCTCAGGGAGCTGAGGGTTGCATTGTGGAGCAGCCTCAGTGACCTTCACCACTGATTCCCACCATCTTCATTGGGCTCTTACTTCAGACCTAAAGCACTCAGACCTCAGTTTTAACTTCGTGGCAGCAGAGATGTCTGGAAGCTGGAAGTCAAAACATCACCTACAAGTTAGCAAGCACACTGACAAACCCTAACTGCACCATCACAGTGCAAAGCAAAGCAGGCACCAAGCTGCTGCCTCAGGTGGATTTTGGACAAGACACCTTTGAGGGTCCCTTCCAATCCAATGCCTTCTGTGATTCTGTGCACTGAGCTTTGCTGACAGGCCAGTGCTGAAAGACTGTACACAGAAAGTGGTGCTCAAAAGGAATGGCTTTGGAACAGCCTCTCCCCTCAATGCTGCACCTACTCTGTAAAAGAAAGATTCATAGATTCACAGAATAGTTTGGGTTGGGAGTAACCTCAAAAATCATCCTGCCATGGGCAGGGACACCTCCCACCAGAACAGCTTGCTCAAGGTTTCATCCAACCTGGCCTTGAACACTTTCAGGGAGGGACCATCCACAGCCTCCCTGGGCAGCCTGTGCCAGTGTCTCATTGTCTTCACTCTCAGGAATTTCTTCCTCATCTCCAGTCTCCACCTCCCCTCTTCCAGGGGACTTCCCTCAGAGACATTGTCCCTCATCCTGTCACTCCAAGACCTTGTCAAAAGTCCCTCCCCAGCTCTCTTGCAGCCCCTTCAGGTACTGGCAGGCAGCTCTAGGGTCTCCCTGGAGCCTTCTTTTCTTCAGGCTGAACAATCCCCGCTCTCTCAGCCTGTCCCTGTAGGGAAGGTTTTCCAACCCTCTGATCATCTTCATGGCCTCCTCTGCACCCACTCCAACAGTTCTATTTGCTTCTTGTGCTGGGGGCACCAGAGCTGGACACAGATGATGATGATGATGTAGGAGGACTGGCAGTGCAGAGTGCCTCATGCACAGCTAAAGAGGCAGCTCAGCTGGGCTAGCCTCTGCTCTGCCACCTCCTCTGCAGAACGAAGCACTTCTTGCCATCAAAGGCAACGTGGCCTGGTTTTGTCCTTGCTCTGCTTTTCTGCAAGCACCTAGGGAGAGATCAGCTCCAAAGCTACCTGCCTGGGAACGCTGTTTCACTGAACCCTTAGAGATGTTTAATGTCCACTTACATCAAGAGGCTGCTTCAGACTCAGCATTCTTCCAGCATGTCCCAGGCCACCTGCTGGGATGGCATTCAGGAGATGGATGGGAAGTAAATGTCCCTGGAGGCCTATTGCAAGAGATAGGAAAGGGCACATTCATTGACTATTTCAGGGCCAGGCAAGAGAGGGGAAAACAAGGGGAAGAGACATCAAAATGCTCCTGCACCAAATGGAAAGCTAAAGCCTCAGAGGGCAGGGGGAGGAGATGTGCTGCACCTGAGATTGGTAAAGATGATGGGTGAGCAGTAACCTTTCAGGCTCAGCCCTGCATCTGAGTCTCTGAGGACTCACAAAGGTGAATGGCAGTGGGACAAGCGTCAAAGAAGCGTCAGGAGGGACACAGACACACACAGAGAGTCATTGCTGCACCCTTGCTCTGCCCTCCCCACTAACGATTCCAGCCTGACCCACTCAGAGCTCCTCTCTGTGATCAGCAGCAGAACAACTGCACAGAGATGGCTGCTCTGATGTTTCCAAGGTTGTCCCTTTGACTCTCAGCAGAGCAGCTTGTTTGCATGTTGGGCACAGAGTGTGCCACATTTGCCAGAGCCAGATTCCAGGAGAGGGCAAACCTTCTAGCAAGAGTGGTATGGGAGAAGAGGCTCAGGCAATTAAAGAATCAGTCACAGAGCTGTCAAGACACCTTTGAGATCAAGTCCAACCACTTATCTGAAGCTCACAATCCTACCACTAAGACTCTGCCACTAAACCATGTCCTTAAGCAGCACACACAGCCTTTAAATCACAGAATTGTTGCAGTTAGAAAAGCCCTCTGAGATCACCGAGTCCAACATCAACCCAACACTACCGTGGCCACTAAACCATGTCCCAAAGTGCCACGGCCACAGCCTTCTTGAACACCTCCAGGGATGGGGACTCCACCACCTCCCTGGGCAACCTGACCACTTTTGCAGCAAAGAGATTTTCCTCATCTCCATCCTAACCCTCCCCTGCCACAATTCCAGGCCATTTCCTCTCCTATCACCTGAGACTAGGGAGGAGACCAACCCCCACCTCACTGTAACCTTGCAGGGAGCTGCAGAGAGCAATGAGGTCTCCTCAGCCTCTTCCACACTAACCCCCCCAGTTCCCTCAGCTGCACCTCCCCAGCCCTGTTCTCCAAACCCTTCCCCAGCTTTGTTGCCCTTTTCCATCGCTTCCCTGGGCAGCCTCTCCAATGCTTGATGACCCTCCCAGAGGACTTCAGGACGCAGGGGGTTAGGCTGATGTTTGCCTGGACTCCTGGGTGCTCCAGAGGACTCCAGTCTGAAGCAGGCAGCACGGCTGTTGACAGCAGCAAATACAAACAGAGCAGCATTTCCACCCTCCCTCCCACTTCTTATTATAGCACAGAACACCCCGAGTAAAACACACAACACCACACAAGAAGGCACTGTCAAAGGAAAACAAAGCCTCGAGCATGCACACAGCCACAGCCACACACACAGAGACATCCTTCTGGAGGACCCAGCACATACTCAATACCTTAAATCTCAGTTCTTAAATATTAATGCTCTGCTCCTGGATGGGCTTATGTGAGGTTTATTACCACAGGACTGGAGGCACACCAAAACCTCAGCTACATGCTCACAGCCTGATGTGCTCTGTCTGTCCCAGCCATGCCAGGGCCTGCTCCTTGCCTCCCTGACTGTGCTGTCTCCCGGTTCCAGACTCGGAAGCCAGGCACAGCAGCAGAGCAGGGGCAGACACACTCCCACCAGGCTGATTTTTTTCCCTTTCCCTTTCCCAGGAGGTGGCAGAGCTGCAGCTCCCTTGCCCCCCTCTTCCTCGTGCTCGCAGCTCACCATCTGGCACTGTCAGGAGGATCTTTGCTTGGAGCCGCTGCAGCCAGGCACAGACACGAGTGAAGCCTCTCTCCAGCTGAACAATAGCCTCATTAGCTGGGGCAGCACAGGGCAAAGGGGTGAGCAGGAGGGCAAAGCCTCAGCAGACTGCAGTGTAGGGCAGTTCCAGAGGGCAGGGATAGGCACGGTGCTGGGCTGCTGGAGCAGCCCTCAGTTCCCCAGCTGACCTGGCTGGCTGCCTCCCCTGCTACCCCAGCCATGAGTCACACACTGCATTGGGTTGGAAGGGACACTCAAAGATCATCTTGTCCAACCCCCCTGCACGCAGCAGGGACATATCCAACCAGAGCAGGTTGCTCACGGCCCCATGAAGCTTGACCTTGAATGTCTCTAGAGATAGGTCCTCAGCTACCTCTCTGGGCAACCTGAATCACTTCCCTCACCACCTTCATTGTACAGAACTTCCTCCTGATGCCAAACATAAATCTCCCCTGCTCCAGTTTCAAACCACTGCCCTCATCCTATCTCCACAGGCCCTTCTGAACAGCCCCTCCCCAGCTTTCCTGTAGGTCCCCTCCAGATACTGAAATGCTGCTCTAAGGTCACCCCAGAGCCTTCTCTTCTCCAGGTCTCAAACCCACACCTCTGCGCAACCCATTTCAGCATTTCACCACTCTCATTGTAAAGAACTCCCTCCAGCAGCTGTCTTCTTTCTGGGCCACAGGTAACCTCGGGCTCCCTGGGAGCTTCCTGAGTGTGTAGGTTGGGCTGCAGATCATCAAACCCTTGTGGAGCTAGAATCAAGATACAGCTATCTGCAAAGCAGGACAAGGAAAGAGAGGGGCCAGGGTTTGAAAGGAGCTCTTCAGAGCCAAGCCTGACACTAGGAAGGGAAAGGACTTTGTCTGTTTGCAGGTGAGAGGGACCCAAGACTCTTGGAGAGGCTACAGAGAAAAATATCTCAGTTTGCCCCTTTGGCAGCCTAAGACAATTGGACAGCGAAAGCTGGAACATGTTGCCCAAGGATATGTTTGAGACATTCAAGGTCAGACTTGATGGGGTCTTGAACAGCCTGATCTAGCTGGAGATGTCAAATCCCCCTCCACTGAGCAGGGTCAACATGACCCTTGGGGGTCCCTTCCAACCAATGCATTCCATGATTCTGTGATTCCTCTTCTTCCCACAGGAGGACTGAGCAGTAGCTGCTCATAACCACAGACCAAACTAACCACTCATTAACCTCCCATGCAACAGAACCCCTCAGCTTATTTACAGTGCTCGGTTTAAGCTCCACTGTCTCTCCCACTGTCTGGAACAGAACTTTGCTCCTGCTCTGGCTGACATATGCATGTTGGACAGAAGGATCCTCCAGCAAGCACCCATCAGCCCCAGTGTTATTGCCCAAGGGGCAAAGAGAGACCAACAGATTGGATATGGGGGAAAATTCCTTTACAGGCTGCCCAGGAGGTGGTGGAGTCACCATCCCTGCAAGTGTGCAAGAGACATGTGGGCATGGCACTTCAGGATGTGGCTTCATGGCAGTGGTGGTCTTAGGTTGATGGTTGGACTCGATGTCTTAGAGGTCTTTTCCAACCAAACCAACTCTGTGATTCTCAGATTCAAGCAGAAGCCAAAGGATGGAGATAATCCCTGCTCTGGCAGCACTCTCTGTCTGGAGCTGGCTCTTCCCAGCTCCCGTATGTGCGTGGAGGACATTTTCACACCCCGAGGTGTGGATTCAGTATGCCCTCAGGGTGCTTCACAGGTAGGTGCAAAATGCATTTAGGAACTGGTGAGGGCAAGCCTTGGGGAGAGCAGAATTCAAACCCTGGTGATCCAGCAGCAGGTGGTGCTCTCCCCTTCAAATCGGGTACGAGTTCAGCCCCAGCCTGGCATCTCACCGCTGGCACTTCCTCCAGAGAAGGTAGCTCGGCTTGGCACACCACCTCTCTTCGCTGCACTGCTGAGACAAGCAGAGGCTGCACCAGCTGAGGGCCCAGGGAAGCAGTCACACCTGCACGGAGCTCCTTGGAACAGTGGTGCTGCTTGAGGTCACGGAACTACAGAACTTTAGAGGTTGGAAGGGACCTCCAGAGATCACCGAGTCCAACCCCCTTGCCAAGCAGGATCCCCCAGGGTAGTTCGCACAGGAAGGCATCCAGGTGGGTTTGGAAAGTCTCCAGAGGAGACTCCAGAGCCTCTCTGGGCAGCCTGCTCCAGGGTTCTGTCACCCTCACTGTAAGGAAGTTTCTGCTCATGTTGAGGTGAAACCTTCTCTGTCCCAGTTTGTATCCATTGCTCCTTGGCTTATTGCTCCTGACCACCCAAAAGAGATTTGCTCCAGCCACTGACACCCACCCATCAGATATTTGTATGCATTGAGCAGATCTCCTCTCATTCTTATCTTCTCCTGCCTAAACAGCCCCAGGTCATGGAAGAAACTCTTCTTGGGCTAAAGACCCTTTGCAGGTAAACCTGGCTCAGGGGAACATCTGAAGGAAATTGCTGGGAGCTGGCAGGAGTGATTCAATAACCCCTGGGCTGCCTGTCCAGCTACAGCCTCTCTTTGATCGTTCTCTTGGCCAGAGTCCAAGGCTGAAATTCTTCTGAGACCAGAGCAACCCAGACGGTGCTAAATCACCCAGACCCAACTGTTCTCTGGGGGGGTCATGTATTGAGAAGCACCCTGTTGGCAAGCAAACACAAGAGCCCTCCAGCTCTCCACACTGCCTTGTCATAGAGCCACCCAACCCTCCATACACCCATACACAGGGCAGAAACTTTGGGCTGTGCTCTTGGTGCCACAGCTTGAGACCAGAACAGAGGAGAGGGAGCAAGAACCTGCAGGCACCACTGGAATCAGTGCTGGGTCTCTTGGTATGTTAAGTGAGACATCTCCAATGGGTACTTGCAGGTGACAGAGGTCACAGAACCTTCCTTGGGTTTAGGGCTCAGGAGAGTTATCAGCACATCCAAGCTGAATGCCTGCACCTCACAGAGCCACTGAATGGTAAGGATTGGGAGACACCTCAGCAGATCATTGAGTCCAAATCAGGGTCACTTACAGCAGGTCACACAGAACACATCCAGATGGGTCTTGAAAGTGTACAGAGAAGGAAACTCCACAGCTCTCTGGGCAGCCTGCTCCAGGGCTCCAGCACCTCACAGCAAAGAATTTTCTCCCCATGCTGAGGTAGAACTTTCTGGGTTCCAGTTTGTGTCCATTATCCCTTGCCTTATCACAGCACACCACCAGAAAGAGCCTGGCCCTTTCTTCTTGCTCCCCACCCTACAGGCATTTATAACCATTGATCAGATCTCCTCTCAGCCTTCTCTTCTCCAGGCTGAGCAGCCCCAGGGCTCTCAGTGTTCCCTTATCACACAGATGTTCCATCAACCTCACAGCCTCCATTGGAGACATTTCACAGAGTCACAGACACAGGCAGGCTGGCACAGCCCCTCAGGAGCACCAAGTCCAACCTAAAGCCCTGCTCTACAAGAGTCACCTCAAACCATAGCGCCAAGCACCACATCCAAACCACCCTGAAACACAGCCAGGCTGGGTGACTCCAGCACCTCCCTGGGCAGCTCATTCTAGTCCCTGACCATTCTCTCCAGGAAAAACTCTTCCCTAATGCCCAATCTGAACCTCCCCAGCCTCAGCTTGAGGCCATTCCCCCTTGGTCTGTCTCCAGCTACCTGTGAGCAGAGCCCAGCAGCAGCCTCTCCACAGTGTCCCTTCAGGTAGCTGTGGACAGCAATGAGGTCTGCCCTCAGCCTCCTCTTCCTCACACTACCCATCCCCAGCTCCTTCAGCCTCTCCCTTATCACTGTAGCCACATAGTGATGCATGCTCTGCCCCATTTCCTGTCCTGATGTCCTCACATCTTCCACCTCTGCCCTGCCAGGCAGCTTTGGATCTTACAGAGAAGTTTCTGCATGAGCAGCTTGTGCCACTCTGGGATTGCAGCACAATGGACTGATAAAGCGAGGCACAGAGGCACATAAACAATCACAGCATCTCAGATGTCCCAAGATCACAGAAGCAATTTAGACTCTTTTTTTGGTGTGCCCTGTTAATAAATATTAATTTCAGAGCTCTTTTACACCAACAGAGCCTGATGCAGGATCACTCCAGAAGCTCCAGCAGCCTGCTCTTCCTGTGCAGTGTGCAGGCAAACTGCCTCCCACCTACGAAGACTCACCAGTCCATGAGAGCACAGCACCAAAGGACCAGCAGAAAATATCTCAGCATCTCCTGTGACAGCCAAGTCCCTGCCATGTGGTCACTCACAGAATCAGAAGGTCACAGAATGGTAGGGGTTGGAAGGGATCTCTGCATATCATCCAGTCCAACCTCCCTGCCAAAGCAGGGTCATCTAGGGAAGGTCATGCAGGAACACAGCCAAGTGAGTTTGGGATGTCTCCAGAGATGGAGACTCCATCACCTCTCTGGGCAGCCTGGTCCAGGGCTCCAGCATTCCTCAATTAAAGAAGTTCCTCCTCCTGTTTAGATGGAACTTCTCATGATCAAGTTTGTGCCTAGTGCCCCTTGTGCTGTCCCTGGGCACTGCTGAGCAGAGCCTGGTCTCATCCTCCTGATACCTGCCCCTTAAGTATTGCTCAGCACTGATCAGATCCCCCTCAGGCTGCTCTTCTCCACACTACACAGCTCCAACTCCCTCAGCCCCTCCTCCTCACAGAGCTGTTCCTGTCCCCTCAGCACCTTTGTAGCCCTTTGCTCTCCACCAAACCTCTGTTCTGCTTGAACTGGAGAGCCAGAACTGGACACAGTATTACAGACGTGGCCTCACCAGGCCAGAGTAGAGGGGGATGAGAACTTCGATTGCCCTGCTGGCCACGCTCTACTTGATGCACCCAGGACACCCTTGGCCTCCTTGGCCCCCGGGCACATCGCTGGCTCATGGTCACCCCCTTCCTGCTAGCAGCCTCTGTCTCAAGACCCTGACATGGCCAACATGGGAATCGCATCACTCCGGCAGGGTTTTCCCAGCTGCAACTCTACAGAACCACTTGGATCTGTACAAAAGCATTGTGCTCACGCCTGGGAAGGAGGAATTAGTATGCAAACACAGTGATAAATCCTCTGATGTGCACATTTATGTTTTCATCATGTAGTTAATCAGGAAAGAGTATGTTCAGTTTAGCTACAGCTCCAGACTCTGCCTCCATAATCCAAATCCCACAAGGGCCTTATAAACCCATAATCTGCAATGCAAAAATGGCAAAGCATATGGGAGTGTCTATAGATTTTCCAAATCACCTGTGCCCTAATTTAATATGAATAACAATTAGTTTACTCTTATCAGTTAATTGTGCCCCTCGCGGATTCAGCGACGCTGCAGCTCCTCACCGAGCGCCTTTGTCTGAGCAAACTCTAATTACACTGCCTGGCCCGGCCCAGCCCAGCCCTACCTGCAGCTCTGGCAGCAAAGGTGAGATTGCTGTGCAGCAAAAGCCCCATCAGAGCTAGCAGCAAGGAGGGAGTGAAGCATCCTGCTGGAATCAGGGAACTAAATGAAAGCAGTGTGGGGTTAGCAGGAGGTCTTCCTCCAGTCCCCCCAGCGCAGCGACAGCAGCAGCAACAGAACTTTGTGGGTTCCAGTTGGTGTCCATTGCCCCTTGTCCTAGCACAGGACATCACTGAAAAGGGCCTGGCCCTTTCTTCTTCTTGCCTCTCACCCTGCAGATGCTTGTGGGCATTAATAAGATCCCCTCTCAGCCTTCTCAGCTCCAGACTAAGCAGCCCCAGGGCTCTCAGCCTTTCCTCCTCACACAGCTGTTCCAGTCCCTTCAGCATCCTTGGAGCATCTGTTGGACACTCTCCAACATATCCCTGTCCCTCTTGGACTGGGGAGCCCAGAACTGGACACAATACTCCAGCTATGGTCTCATTACAGCAGAACAGAGAGGGAAAAGAACCTCCCCTGACCTGCTGGCCACACTCTTTTTAATGTATCCCAGGAGACCATTGGCATTCTTGGCCACAAGCGCACATTGCTGTCCCATGGAGAACTTACTGTCCATTAAGACTCCAGGGTGCTTCCCCATGGAGCTGCTTTGCAGCAGGTCAGCCCCTAACCTGTCCTAGGCCATGGTGCTGTTCCTCCCCAGGTGCAGGACTCTACACTTATCCTTGCTGAATCTCATCAGGTACTGGGAGCCCCTGTTACAGGAGGGCTATGGAGGTGCTGGAAGGTGTCCAGAGAAGGGCCACGAGGATGAGCAGAGGGCTGGAGCTGCTCTGCTGTGAAGAGAGACTGAAGGAGCTGGGGCTGCTCAGTCTGGAGAGGAGAAGGCTCCCACACACACACTCTCCCAGTGCCTGGAGGTCCATCCTGCACAGCAGACACCAGCTACACCAGTTAATGCACCAGCAAGCATTGCAACAGCTGTCTGTGAGCTTGGACACACGTTTCCTTATCAAGGCTCAGAAGCCCCCTTGTGATTTGGAAAGAAGCAGCTAGAGGAGGGCTGTGTTTCTGCTTCCATTTCAAACTCTGAAGAGCTTTGCACACACACACAGAGGCCTTTGATTGCAGTTACTCCATCACCTCGGCAGCAGAGTGTTGCTTTTGCATGGTAGAAGATGCAGGCTACAGACCCTTTGGCAGAGCTGAAGGAGCAAGCCTCTGCTGGTAGGAATCTTCCCAAGCCACTTGATCCAGACCAGGAGTGGAGAGGCACTGCTGAGGCAGGATTAGGTGTCCAAGCCACAGAGGATGTGCAACTCCCACTAGAGATGCTGAGAGCTCCACAATGCTGCTGCTGCTCTCTCCCTGGGCAACTGCTACCTCCTTGGGGATCACAGAATCACAGCATGGATTGGGTTGGGACATTAAAGTTATCCAGTTCCAACCCTCTGCCATGGGCAGGGACACCTCCCACTAGCCCAAGTTGCTCAAGGCCTCACCCAACCTCACCCAACCTCGCCTTGAACACCTCCAAGGGGTGGAGGCAAAATATTTCCACAGGATTCTGCACTGGGATTCAGTGCAGATGTTTGCTTCCCCTCCATGGCACAAGGATGTCCTGCAGCTCCTTTTCCCAAGTAACTAAAGACAGGACAAGTGGTGATGGCCTCAAGCTGCACCAGAGGAGGTTTAGGTTGGACATTAGGAACAATTTCTTTGCAGCAAGAGTGGTCAGGGATTGGAAAAGGCTGCCCAGGGATGTGGTGGAGTCTCTATTCCTGGAGGTGTTTCAAAGCAAGTTGTTTCAAAGCAAGTGTGGCACTTCGGGACATGGCCTAATGGTTGTGGAGGTGTTAGGTAGAAGGTTGGACATGATGATCTTAGAAGTCTTTTCTAGCCTTAGTGATTGGATGATTCTACATTTCCTTCCCTTGCAGCTTCCAGAGCAGGTGTAAAGGGAAGGCTTCTTCTTTTGGTCAGGGTCTGGAATGAGCTGCCCAGGGTGGTGGAGTCACTGCCCCTGGATGTGCATAAGAGTCATTTGGATGTGGTGCTTGGGGATATGGTTTAAGGTGACTCTTGTAGAGTAGGGCTAGAAGTTGGACTTGGTGATCCTGAGGGGCTTTGTCAACTTGCATGTGTCTGTGATTCTGTGCTAATCTGCTGACTCTTCCTCCTGCACTGCCCTGAACACAGACAAAAAGGAGGCTCCCCCTGCTCAAGTCAGGGAATCCATCACCTGCCACACCAAATGTGCTGATCTTCCTGCAGCATGACCTCTGCTCCTGTCTTAAATGGGATCTCTCCACCCTTAAAAAGAAATGAGCTGCTGTGAATATTTAATTGCTTTCATCACTCTCCTGTGATTATTATCATGACCTTACCAGGCACTCTTTTGGTGTACCTCTCACCAGGTCATTATTTCTGAGCCCTAGGCTCCAGCAGCACACAGACATTAATTTCCTATGGACAGCAGATGCACAGCTGTTGGTGTTTGATCTCTGCTGGTTAAAAATGATCCCACAACCTAGACCAGGTCAAGCTTTGGCATTCTGGCAATGCTGTGAAAAGTCTCTGACTTTTCCCAGTGGATCCTCCTGCTTCTCTTTGTGATCAGCTCATTAGCTCAGCAAGCAGCAAAGGCAAAGCAACTTCGATTACAAATTGTTGCTCGGATGAGTAACTGGACCAATGTGAGTGAGGAGTCCAAGCTGCCATGAGCAGGATAATCCTGCGGGCAGCATTAGGTGGTAGAACAGCAGAATGAGTCACTCCCCAAACAAATTCTCAGCTGTCTTGGTTCTGTCTGGGATGGAGCTGATTTCCTTCCTAGTAGCTGTGCATGGCATTTAGCACTGGAATAATGTTGGTAGCAGACTGATGGTGGAGTTGTTGCTGAGAGCTGGTCTTACTAAGGCAGAGATTTCTCAGCTTCTGGGGCAGAAGAAGCTGGGAAGGGAGGCACAGCCAAGACAGCTGATCCAAGAACTGCTTTGGTTGAAAAAGGCCTCTAAGGTCATCCAGTCCAACCATCAACCCAACGCCACCGTGGGCACTAAACCATGTGCTGAAGTGCCACATCCACTCTTTTGTTGAACACCTCCAGCAAGGGGGACTCCACCACCTCCCTGGACAGCCTGTTCCAGTCCCTGACCCCTCTTGTAGTGAAGAAATATTTGCTAATCTTCAGTCTACATCTACCCAGTCTATTCCATACCACATTACAAGGTTGTCCACCTCCATGTCCAGTTGGAGGGGAGGACTGATTGCTTCTTGGGGACTGGCAGTCCCCAGCGCCCAGTGAGCGGTTGGTGAGTGACTTATTGAGTATCACTTGTCTGCCTGGGGCTTTAGTTCACTCTCTTTTTGTTGTCTTTTTGTTGTTATTATTATACTTCATTTTCATTTAAATTATTAAACTGTTCTTAGCTCAGCCCTCAAGTTTTACCTCTCTTTGGTTCTCCTCCCCACCCCACCAGAGCTGGAGTGGAATAGTGAGCAAGCAGCTGCCCGATGCTTAGCTGCCAGCTGGGGTTAAACCACGACACCAGCTAAGGGCAGGGCTCAGGCTTTGATCCTGTGTGGAAGCTGAAGCAAAGCCACCTTTGCTGTGCTAGTTCCCGGTCCAAGCCATCCCACCCAGCCCACTGCCAAACATGTGCAGCTTCCATCAGGACTGGCTGTCAGGAGAGAACAGGATCTGTCTTTGGAGCTCCTCAGAACAAAGACTGCAGCTCAAGCAAGGCCACTTTGGCTGAAGGAAGAAGCCAGGAATACAAACCCAACAAAAGCTTCATTCTGCACACCTGCCAGGCTGGCAGTGCCCATGCAGGTCTGACAGCCTTGCCCTGTAAGTAAATTGTTTCTTGTGAAAGCAGAGGACAGACCTCATCCATCTCAGGGGCTGCAAACCCACGGATGGCACAGAGCTGATTTGAACTTTCTGAGAGGCTGCATAGTGCTCTTTCAATGGCTACCAACTCACCAGACAGCCTTTTCTCTGGCAGAGACGTAACCCTTGCCTATCACTGACCCTTCTTTCCTCTTCCCAGCTAGTCATTCCCATCTGGGAACAAGCAAACCTCTTAAAGCAGAGCAGCCAGAAGTGAGCTCAGGTCTTGCTCCAGCTGTCGACAGACTGCACTACAGGCTGCCCAAGGCTCTCAGGAAGAATACAGCTCAAACCTTGACTGGATCCTGAAGGACTCCAGTACCTGGCCCTTGAGCCCCCAGCACAAGAAAGATACGGATCTGTTGGAGTAGGTACAGAGGAGGCCACGAAGATGGTCAGAGGGATGGAGAACCTCCTGGAGAAGAGAAGGCTCCAGGGAAACCTTAGAGCAGCCTTCCAGTACCTGAAGGGGCTACAGGAGAGCTGGGGAGGGACTTCTGACAAGGGCTGGGAGTGCCAGGAGGAGAAGCAGTGGTTTGAATCTAGAGCAGGGGAGATTTAGGCTGGACATTAAGAAAAAGTTCTTCAGAGTGAGGGTGCTGAGACATTGGAACATGTTGTCCAGAGAAGCTGTGGGCACCTCATCCCTGGAAGTATTTAAAGCCAGGCTGGAGAAGGCTTTGAGCACCCTGTTCTAGTGGGAGGTGTCCCTGCCCAAGGCAGGGAGTTGGAACTGGATGAGCTTTAAGGTCCCTTCCAACCCAAACCATTCTATGATTCTATGACTTTGGTGCCTGCAGGAGCAGACGGACATAGAGCATTCTCATTTGGGACATACACTGCTGGCACAGGCAGGGGCAGGAGAAAGCAGAGGGTTTGGACTCTGCACAGACACACAGAAGTGCACTCAGGCTGAGGAGCACAGAGCTGAGCCCCAGGAGCTGGGGCAGAGCACTTCTGTCTGGTGCCGGCGGACGTGCAGCCTGTGCATGGCATTCGCACCCAGAAGCATCCTCTGCCAAGGAGCTGAGCTCAGCATGTCAAAGGGACACACTCAGACAAACAACAAACATCTCACTTCTAAATGACCACTTTGCTGCTGACTCTCAAAGGCCTTCGGCACAGCTGCCACAATGCTTCTGTCAACACGTGTGAGGACAGAGACAGGAACAGGCTCTGGACTCTTCCTTGGGCCACAGAGCTCCTCTTGCACAGAAGATGCTTGCAAAGTGTCCCCAGACCTAAATAAATACCCAACCCCATGCAGCACTAAAGGCTTGAGGCAGAGAACCTGGAAACTGCTCAGCAAGGAAAGACCTGGGGGTGGCTGCTGACAGCTTGCTGCAGATGAGCCAGCAGTGTGCTCAGGTAGCCCAGGCGGCCACCAGCAGCCTGACTTGGGTCAGCAATGGTGTGGCCAGCAGGAGCAGGGTTAGGATGGTGTCCCCTGTACTGGGCACTGATGAGGCTGCACCTCCAATCCTGAGTTTAGTTTTGGGCCTCTCACTCCCAGAAGGACACTGAGGAGCTGGAGCAGATCTAGAGAAGGGCAACAAAGCTGGGAAAGGGTCCGGAGAACAGGGCTGGGGAGGAGCAGCTGAGGGAGCTGGGGTTGATTAGCCTGGAGAAGAGGAGGCTGAGGAAGACCTCATTGCTTTCTGCAGCTCCATGAATGGAAGCTACAGTGAGGTGGGAGTTGGTCTCTTCTCTCTAGTCTCAGGTGATAGGAGAGGAAATGGCCTGAAATTGTAGCAGGGGAGGTTTAGGTTGGAGATCAGGAACAATTTCTTTGGTGCAAGAGTGGTCAGGGATTGGCACAGGCTGCCCAGGGAGGTGAAGTCCCCATCCCTGGAGGTGTTCAAGAAAGGTGTGGCACTGGGGAGCATGGTTTAGTGACCATGGTGAGATTGAGTTGATGTTGGACTGGATGATCTTAGAGGGCTTTCCCAACCCAAACAAGTCTATGTTTGACCCAGTTTCTCCTCCCATCTCTGTTCCAACAAATGCAGCTGGTCAATGCCAGTCTGAGACAAAGGATCTCAGCAGGGCTCAGAGGCTTGGTGGATAGGATGCTCCACTTCAGGCTGGCAAGCTGTAGCCTCCAGACACCAGGCTGTGTTTTTGTTGCTTGTGACAGTTCAGGACCTGGTGTCTGTTCAGGTAGATTAAATATTGCCCTGATTAGTTCTGATACACACAAACATCCTCCACCAGCAGCTGAGAAACAAACAGCTGAGAAACAAACAGACAAGACAAGAATAACATTTTTCCCTTGCAATGAGGGGAGGAAGCAGAGAGCTCCGCTGGGAAGCAGCCCTGTGATGAGAATCGCTCCTGATCCGAACGATGTGCAGCACTGCTCCCACCAGGGAAGCTGCTGCCATAAACACAGCTGGACTAACTGAGGGAGGATTTTGCCCACAGCCACTCCTAGGAATGCTGCTCTCTAATCCATACCCTTCCTGTGAGCAAGCTCTGGGTCACAGAATCACAGAATGGTTTGGGTTGGAAGGGACCTTAAGGACAGGCCAAAAGAGTTGGGGCTGTTCAGCCTGGAGAAGAGAAGGCTCTGAGGAGACCTCATACCAGCATTTCAGTATCTGAAGAGGACGTGCAGGAAGGCTGAGGAGAGGCTGTTCCCAAGGGCTTGAGTGATAGGATGAGGGGCAATGGTGTGGAGCTGGTGCAGGACATCAGGAGGAAGATCTTCAAAATGAGGGTGGTGCAACACTGGAACAGGTTGCCCAAGGCTGTGATTGAGGCCACGTCTCTGGAGACATTCAATATCAGTTGATGTAGCCCTGAGCAACCTGCTTTGGCTGGAGATGCCCCTGATGCCTGCAGGGGGTTAGCCAAGATGAGCTTTGAGGGTCCCTTCCAACCTGATGCAGTCTGTGAATCTGTAAAGATCTTCATTCCAAACCCCTGCCATGGTGAGGGACACCTCAAGTTGCTCGAGGCCCCATCCAGCCTGGATCTGAAAGTATTCAGGGTTGGACCCTTCACAACTTATCTGGGCAAGCTGTTTGAGTGCCCCTGCACCCTTGTGGGGAGGAATTTCTACATATATCCCAAAAAGATTCATAGAAACAAAGATCAACTCTGTCATCCTAAATGTTCCTGCACAAATCCAATCATTCCTTCCAGTAAATAATGTTTTCAGTCATAGAATGGTTTAGGTTGGAAGGACCTCAAAGCTCAGCCAGTTCCAACCCACCACCACAGACAGGGACACCTCCCACTAGAACAGGTCACTCAAGGCCTCGTCCAACCTGGTCCTGGTTGTGCTTCCAACAGAAGCACAGAATGGGATCTTTGATCCCTGGGCAACCTGTGCCAGTGTCTCACCACCCTCACTTGAAAGAATTTCTTCCTTACATCCAGTTTCAGTCTCCCCTCTGCCAGTTCAAACCCATTCCTCCTCCTCCTGTCATTACCAGACTTTGCCAATAGTCCCTCCCCAGCCCTCCTGTAGCCCCCTTCAGATCCTGGAAGGCCACTCCAAGGTCTCCTGGAAGCCTTCTCCAGGCTGCAGAGCCCCAACTCTCTCAGCCTGTCCTCAGAGTAGAGCTACTGCAGCCCTCTGAGCATCTTTGTTGCTGCCTCTGGACTGGCTCCAACAGTTCCATGTCCTGCTTGTGCTGGGGGCTCCAGAGCTGCACACAGGACTCCAGGTGGGGTCTGAGGGGAGCAAAGCAAAGGGGCAGAATCCCCTCCCTTGCCCTGCTGGCCACACTGCTCTTTCTACAGCCCAGCACACGTTTGCTGTCTGGGCTGACCATTTGCTCATGAGCATTCCCCTCTGTATGGGGTCAACCGACAAAGTGGCACACAGAGGGCAGCTGGTGGCGGACTCCATGCCCGTGTAGCCAAAACTCCACTGCTCCTTACACCATGGCCTCACTTGGGAATCCTGAAGGATTCCCGCAGGTAGCAGCTGATGGAGGGAGCAGCCACTGCCCGTCAGAAAGCATCAGGCTCAGGAGCTGTCGCCTGTGTACAGCTCCATCCTCCCTGCTGCCTCCTTGCTCTGAACAAGCACTCTGAACTTCCCCTTTCAAGGGCGCTCCTGCCCTCGGGCGGTACTGCCGGCGTTCGCCTCCGAAATGCTGCCTGGATGCAAAGACCTGCCAAGTGGCCCTGCTCTTCGGGACATCTGCTTACTTGAAGGACATCCCCATAAATCCGTCACGGAAGGAAAAGATTTGGAGGCGCCCAAATACTCGGGACAGAGGCTGCTCTTTCTCTCCTCTGCCCGCTGGTCCCTCTCCTCCTTTGCCTGCTGGTCCCTCTCCTCCTTCGCCTGCTGGTCCCTCTCCCCATTCACTTGCTGGTCCCTCTCTTTCCCTGCTGATCCCTCTCATGGGATCAAAGGCTCACAGGATGTCAGGGGTTGGAAGGGACCCAAAGAGATCACCGAGTCCAACGCCCCCCCGCCAGAGCCTAGCTCAGGTCACAGAGGCATGCATCCTTTCCTTCTTTGCCTGGTTCCTCTCTCTAGGGAGAAAGCACTTTGGGTTTGTCTTTTTCCCCAGAACAAAGCCTGTGCCGGCATTGAGTGCTTGGCAGAAAACTACTTCATTGCCCTGACCTAGCTCTGTGAAACGAAGTGAGAAGCACAGGCTCTGTCTGCAGCCTGCTCCCAGGCTGGGTCAGTAACCAAAGCTAAGCCTCCAAGCTGCCAGGCACTGCTCTGCCTCTCTCATCTGAGGACACATATTTCAGCCCCCAAAATCCTTATCATGCTTCTTTTCTAACACAAGAGGAGTTTTCTCAGCCTTTCCCCAAGCCGCACATCTCGAGGAGAGGCTGAGTGTTGGAGATACTGAGTCCACACTTAGAGAGCTAATGTGTGAATGCTGGAGAGGTCTGTAGCAGTTCCGTGCTTATGACTGCACAGATCTTTGCACAGTCATTTTCACTTAAAGCAGGCTAACATTTCTCTGCCTCACACTGCCTTGATTGAATCCAGCATCCAAACTCAGAACAGGGAAACACCACAAAGTTGTCAAGGTTGGAAGGGACCTCATGGATCATTCAGTTCCACCCCCCCTGACATGGACAGGGACAGCCTGTGCAACAGAAGTGAAATATCAGCTGCTATTTGTAGCTGATTTCTTTTTGAACACCCAGGAAACTCTACTCCATCGTCCTGCATCTGTGAGCTCTTCCCTGGCTCAAACACCAGGCACACACCAGCAGCTCTGGCTGCATTTGGGCAGCAGAAATCAACACTGAAGGATTTTTTTCTGTTCATTCTGCACCCAACACAAGAAGGACATGGAACTGTTGGAGAGAGTCCAGAGGAGGCCATGGAGATAAGCAGGGGCTCAAGCACCTCCCCTATGGGGACAGGCTAAGAGAGTTGGGGTTGTTCAGTCTGGAGAAGAGAAGGCTCCAGGGACACCTTAGAGCAGCCTTCTAGTACCTGAAAGGGGCTGGGCTACAGGAGAGCTGGGGAGGGACTTTGACAGGATAAGGGAGAACGGCTTTGAGCTGGAAGCGGGGAGATGAGGAAGAAATTCTTGAGAGTGAGGGTGGGGAGAGACTGGCACAGGTTGCCCAGGGAGGCTGTGGGTGTCCCCTCTCTGGAGGTGTTCATGGCCAGGCTAGATGAGGCCTTGGTTAACCTGGTTTAGTGGAAGGTGTCCCTGGCCATGGAACTGGATGATCTGTAAGCTCCCTTCTGACCCAACCCATTTGATGGATCTACGACTCTAGGATTCCTTTCTCAGAGTGACAGCCTGGGACACTGCTCCAAGCCTGTGTGCAGAACCCATCAGTCTATCTGGCAAGAGATACCCAAGCTCTACTCTGTCTGCTGCCCCTAATTGCCACTCCCTGCTCCAGGACAGTCTCCTCAAGCAGCCTGGAGTCCAGTTGCTATTCTGTGTGGATCTCTTTCTTCTCTGCTGACTTGCCAGTCCAGGGCATCTCTGCTTGCAGGACCCTGGTGTCAGAGCTGTCAGTGGCTGGCAGCAGCTGGCAGGCAGCCCTGTTCCTGCTCCGCACAATTGGGTGAACAGCTCCTTCCAGCACGTTTTGTTATTCACATGCTCTGCCTGCTAATTGCTTTCCGAAATGGGGAAGAAACAGATGATGAGGAGCAGAATGCAGCTCCTGACAAGTTCCCCAGCACTGTAAATAGGACTCACCTTGCTGTAAACAAGGAGATGCTAAGTGGAGGTGCTGGTGTGTGCTTCAGGTAAAAGGAAGAAAGAGAAGACAAAAGGGAAAAAAACGGGTGCAGAAAAAAAAGTCTCAGACTCCTGTGCTGCAAGACAGCTTGCACAGGGGTGAGAACCTCAATCTGTCCTGTGTGCTTCATCCTGAAGACATCTGTGAACCACAGGCTCATATCAGCAGCACTGCAGACTGTTTCAGCAGTGCCCAGCAGTGCTCAGCAGTCTCTTTGTTTTGCTGGAGATACCCAGAACCAAGTTCCCACAGGCAGGCTCTTGTCTTCATAATTATACCCACCAAAGAAAGAGAGCAAGGAAGGGTTTAAAGACAAACGATCACAGAATCTCAGGATGTTAGGGATTGGGAAGGACCTCCAGAGAGTGTCAGGTCCAATCCCTCTGCCAAAGCAGAGTCACCTAGGGCAGGGCACACAGGAACACGTCCAGGCTGGCTTTCAAAGTCGCCAGAGAAGGAGGCTCCACAACCTGTCTGGGCAGCCTGCTCCCAGCACCGTCACACCAAAGAATTTTCTCCCCATGTTGAGGTGGAACTCCCTAGGATTAAGCTTATATTCATTATTCCTTGTCCTGTTACTGGGTGCCACTGGAAAGAGCCTGGCCCCTTCCTCTTGACACCCATTCCTCAGATATTTTAGAGACATTGATCAGATCTCCTCTCAACCTTCTCCTCCCCAGATTTAATGCCCCCAGGGCTCTCAGTCTTTCTTCATAGCAGAGATGTTCCAGTCCCTTTGCTGGACCCTCTCCAGTAGATCCCTGCCTTTTTTGAACTGGGGAGCCCCAAACTGGATGCAGAATTCCAGACGTGGTCTCACCAGGGCAGAGCAGAGGGGGACTTTACTGCACTGAAACTCTAAGCATCTCTGTGCCATCACCACAGAGCCAAGGCTCTTTGCAGGTACTGCCTCTCTGCTGGTTTAAGGCAAACATAACTTACTCTTCAAAATAATGAGATTTAAAATTATTAAGCTTGGGGCTTTCAGCTTTCTGGATTATGAATCTGCAGGACGTACTTTTAACACACTGTCAGATTTCTTCTCTACAGCCACGAAGCCTGGGAGCTTGTTTAAAGCAAAAAGAAACCAAAACCAAACAAAAAGCTTCACGTTCCAGGAACAGAGGCTCTACAGAGAGACATCAAATGCCATTAGAGCCACCCTCACGTTGCACAAATTGACAACAGCAGTATGTAAGCACCCAGTATTACTCCTCACTCTCAACCATTGTGCAGTGAGATGGTTCAACAGCATGAGTCACTTCACCCAGAGGCAACTGCACTTCAATAGGAGCTGGAGCGCAGCACACCCAGGCACACACTCGCGGCTGTCGTTCCGCCCAGGCAGGAGGTGCTGGCAGCCCTGAGAATTAAGAGGTGGCTGCGAACAATGGGAAACGCCAACAGCAACAGACAAATAACAAAGCTTTCTACAGGCACCTTGCAACTCCTTGGTGGAAAGACCTAAGTAAGGAAAGACCTAAGTAGAGGAAAACTTCCCCGAGTGGAAAATGCTCTCTGCTGCCGTTTGAGGCTCAGGGGCAGCATCTCTGATAGAAGATATCAACCGAAGTCAAGCAGATTAGGGAAAACGAGTATGGAAATTGAAATTCACAGGACCCTTTTTCTCCTGCAGACAGATGGTCATTTCTGCTTTCTCTTCTCTAATCCCTTGTTCTGCAAAGCAAACATCCTAAATCCCAGATAATGGAGGGATTTACCATCTCATACATTTCCCACAGCATTAAGGCTGAGCCCGGCGATAGGATGCATATGCTGGAACATCTGCACGCCTAAGGAGCTGACAGCACAGCAGACTCCTACCTGGGAGCTCAGCTTTACAAGCTGCCCCGGTACCAACAACAACATCAACAACAAAAGGCAGGCAGCAGTGGCAGCAAGTTTGCATAACACAGGATCACAGAATGTCAGGGGCTGGAAGGGACCTCCAAAGCTCACCCAGTCCAACCCCTGCCAGAACAGGATCTCCTATACCAGATCACACAGGAACACATCCAGGTGGGTTTGGAATATCTCCAGAGAGGGAGACCCCACAAGCCCCCTGGGCAGCCTGCTCCAGGGTTCTGTCACCCTCACAGGGAAAGATTTTTCCTCGTGTTTCCATGAAACTTCCTATGCCTCAGCTTCTATCATTGCCCCCTGTCCTGTGGTTGGCATCACTGAGCAGATCCTGACCCCATCCTGTTGGCACTCAGACTTCACATATTGATAACCATTGATGAAGTCACCTCTCAGTCTCCTCCTCTCCAAGCTGCCCCAGCTCCCTCAGGCTCCTCTCATAAGGAGGATGTTCCACTGCCTTCATCATTTTCATGGCTCTCTGCTGGACTCTCTGAATCAGTTCCTGAGGTCCTTTTTGAAGTGAGGGGCCCAGAACTGGACACAATATTCCAGATGCAGCCGCACCAGGGCAGAGTAGAGGGGGAGGAGAACCTCTCTGGACTTACTAACCACAACCCTTATAATCCACCCCAGGATTGCCCATCTTGAACTCCATTCCATTCCTCCCTGCCCAAGTCTCGCTGACTGGCAGAGCCCTGCTGTGTGTCAGCCACTCCAGCCAGCTTTGTGTCAGAGTGAGCTCTGCATGGCAACTGCCTGGGAATCAGGAGAGACTGGGAAGTGCAGAGCTGGACATACTACTCCAGCTGTGGTCACAGCAGGGCAGAGTAGAGGGGGTGGAGAACAGCCCTTGCCCTGCTGGCCACACTCTGCTTAATGCAGTCCAGGAGACCATTGGCCCTCTTGGCCACAAGGGCACATTCCTGGCTGATGTTGGCCAGGGGAGCAGGTTCTCATTCCTTAACACCTCCTCACACTTCAGAGCTGCAGAGTCTGCACATGGCAGGGTTTGCTGCACCCAAGTCTCCAGCACAGAGCTGGCCACATCCTCATGGAGCTCCTAAGGTAGCTGAGCCCATCCTGGGCCTGTTGCTCCTGGCAGCTCTCTCATCTCCCACACCTAATAGCTCATTGTTTGTATTTATGCATGAGGAGTAAATTCTTCATTACTGCAGAGCTCTGACATGTACAAACAATTGCAGCAAATTGATTGTATTTTCCAAATCATCACACAGGCTCTAATTCTATCTGCAAGGTGTACTAATTTGCACTGGAATTACCTCCTAAATTAGGAATCAGAGCTGCTGGCAGAGGAGCAGTGTCCTTGTGTTGCAAAACTGAGGTGGGGGGGAATCATAGAGTTGTTTGGGTTAGAGATGCCCTCTAAGATCATCATCCGACCAGCAACTCAACCCCACCCATGGCACTAAACCATGTCCTCAGATGCCATGGCCACAGGTTTCTTGGATGCGTCCAGGGGTGGCTGACTCCAGCACCTCCCTGGGCAGCTCATTCTAGTCCCTGACCACTCTCTCCAGGAAAAAACTCTTTCCTAATGTCCAATCTAAACCTCCCCAGCCTCAGCTTGAGGCCATTCCCCCTTGTTCTGTCTCCAGTTACCTGTAAACAGAGCTCAGCAGCAGCCTCTTCACAGTGTCTCTTCAGGTAGCTGTGGACAGCAATGAGGTCTGCCCTCAGCCTCCTCTTCCTCACACTAACCATTCCCAGATCCCTCAGTTGCTCCTCATGAGACTTGTTCTCCAGGTCCTTCCCCAGCTTCATTGCCCTCTGGACCCTCTCCAACCTAACCCTCCCTTGACACAAATTTAGGACATTTCCTCTCACTCCATCACCTGAGACTAGGGGGAACAGAGCAACCCCCACTGCTCTGCATCTCCTCTCAGGGAGCTGTAGGGAGCAATGAGGTCTCCCCTCAGCCTCCTCTTCTTCCCAGCTCCCTCAGCTGCTCTTCCCCAGCCCTGTTCCCCAGACCCTTCCCCAGCTTTGTTGCCCTCCTCTGGACCTGCTCTGACCCCTCAGTGTCCTTTTTGCAGTGACAGGTTACAAGTCCCTTCTCAAGTCACACCTCAGCAGGCCTTTTGTCTACCCTCCTGGTCTAGTGCAGTGACAGCTGATTACAGCAGCCTTGGTTCGGATGCACCTTTCAAAGCACCACAGCCTTTCAATGTCATTGTTCTCTGCCCAGAGTCTTTTTCTCCTCATGCATCAAACTGGGGCTCTCCTAATCCCTTGAAAAGTGGAGGTAGAAGACTCTGCATGGATTTTTTGCTTGTTTTCTTCAAGGAAAATGCCGAGTACAGAGCATGACTGAGAATCCTATCTCCAAAGATCCAGAAGGTGCATCTGTTCCTGCTGGATGCAGACGAGGGGGGTACACTGTCCTCTTCCAGACATGAGGTCATCTGAGCTCATCCCAGAGGCTGTGCTGCAGCAGCTCATTTGGATGGAAAAGGATCTAAATCATGAAGTTAATGTGAAGAAGCCTCAGTGTCTGCAGGAAGGGATCAGAGTGTTCAGCACTCTCCTAACTCCAGCCCCAAGGTGTGTTCCTCCCACACTGCCTCCTCGAGCCAAAATACAGCAACGCTGATACAGCTCCCAGCCTTCAGATACTGCTTTCTCAGGGTAGGGGAAACAAATGAGGTGATGGATGTCACAGACACAGCCAGGCTGGCAAAGCCCCTCAGGAGCACTAAGCTCCACCTAGAATCCTACTCTACAAGAGTCACCTCAAACCATAGCCCCAAGCACCACATCCAAACCACCCTGAAACACAGCCAGGCTGGGTGTCTCCAGCACCGCCCTGGGCAGCTCATTCCAGTCTCCGACCACTCTCTCCAAGAAAAACTTTATCCTAATGCCCAACCTGAACCTCCCCAGCCTCAGCTTGAGGCCATTCCCCCTTGGTCTGTCTCCAGCTACCTGTGAGCAGAGCAGCCCAGCAGCAGCCTCTCTGCCATGTCCTTCCAGGTAGCTGTAGACAGTAACAAGGTCTCCCCTCAGCACTAACCAGCCCCAACTGTCAGTTATGTTGCCTAAACACTCAGAGGAGCAGCAGGCTCTGAAATACACCAGCACCATGTTCTAAATATATAAACCCATCAGCATTCAGGTCACTCAGTGGAACCGGAGAACTCATTTCCTATGGAAATGGATCCAGGTTGAGGTGCTCTGCTTTAGAGAGATGCATGCTCACAGAGCAGCCTGGCCTGTGCCTGGGGCAGTGGCAAAGCCTCCCACACAGCTCCTGGTTTCTAATCAAGGTGCCCACCCCCAGCAAGTTGACACAAGATATGAAGCTGAGTGGTGCAGACGATGACACTGAAGGACAGGAGGGCATCCAGAGGGACCCCAGAGAGGTGGGCTAAGGAGAATCTCATGGTGTTCAATAAGGCAAAGTGAAAGGTCCTGCCCCTAGGGCAGAGCAATGCTTGGTACCAATCCAGGCTGGGAGATGAGGAGATTGAGAGCAGCCCTGCAGAAAGGGACTTGGGGATTCTGGAGGATGAGAAGCTGTACAGAAGCCAGCAATGGGCTGGTGAGTCTCAGAGGTGTCTCAGGCTAGCTGAGCAAACTGACAGTAGGTTGTGGATAAATTGAGGAGGGAGCTGCAGGTTAGAAAATAATTGTTTGTAGCAGAGCACCTGGAACAAGCCCAAGCCCAACAAAAAGGCAGTGCTTCTGGGAAGCCAGATTGGTTTATTTGTCTTATCATTCATCTTCCTCCTTGCTCTACCTCCACCCATGTGGGTTCTGCTGCTGCTCAAGCCAAGAGGATGAATAAAACCCCCAGGTTGAGCCTCTATTAGTGTGTGTGATGCAAGTCAAGCTGCTCTGAACGTCCTCTTGTTGGGTGTTAATGCAGCATGCCATTTGTTACAGGAGTATTTTGCCGTGGCAGACAGAAAGTGACATTTATGGGTCTATCATGAGAATGAATTTCACCATCCATTAAAATGATGTACAGGTAAACACTTCATTCACTTTAGATCCAGGAGCTTTGGTTCCTTCTCTGCTCTAGTAGATGGCTCTATCAATACAGCTACTATTAGCTGAACTCTTTGCTGGGAAGAGAGAACTACTGGAAAATGGCACAGGCCTGTAATTAAAGGGAGACTGCAGGAATTGATTGCTGAGCTCTCCTCTTACAGAGCTGCTTGTGGGCAGCAGCTGGGATGCATCTTGAGCAGGTGTTGGCCTGTTCAGCCACAAGGAAACAGAATCACAGCATGTCAGGGGCTGGAAAGGACCTCCAAAGCTCAGACAGTCCAACCCCCTGCCAGAGCAGGATCTCCTGTAGCAGATCACACAGGAACACATCCAGGCAGGGTTTGACTATCTCCAGAGAGGGAGACTCCACAACTCCCCTGAGCAGCTTGCTCCAGAGTTCTGTCACCCTCAAGGAAACATCACTCCTGGCTCAATCACCTGCTAGAACCAAAGCCAAGACCAAGAGGTCTTCAAAGTACTTATTTAGCACTCAGAGCTCTTAAGGGAAGCTGTTTAAATGCTGCAGAATCCTCTGCTAGGGAGGTTGACATTTAGTGTGGAGAAAGCTAAGAGGGTCATGAAGGTTTACAAATATCTGAAGAGTGGGGGGCAAGAAGCAGGGGCCAGGCTCTGTTCAGTGGTGTCCTCTGATAGGACAAAGAGCAGTGGACACAAACTGGAGTACAGGAAGTTCCACTTCAACATAAAGAAAAGCTTCTGTGGTGCGAGGGTGCTGCAGCCCTGGAGCAGGCTGCCCAGAGGGGCTGTGGAGTCTCCCTCTCTGGAGACTTTCAAGACCCGTCTGGATGTATTTCTGAGTGACCTGCCCTGAGTGATTCTGCTCTGGCAGGGCTGAACTGTATGATCTCTGGAGATCCCTTCCAAGCCCTCCCATTCTGTGATTCCACGATGATGGAAGTTTTCTGGGCAGCTGCACAAGGCAGAAAGAGAAGGTGCTGCACATGTGAGCTACCTCACTTGGAACATGATGTACCATTGTTTATCCACTGCAATCATAGAAATTAAAGCAATAACAATTACAATTAAGTGACTCATATGTGCTACTGTGCAATTAATTTAGGCTTAGAGGCAATGTTATTGTGTATGAAATAAAAAACAGATGATGATATAAGAGGCTGGCTCTGGGATTCAGCCCTGTGCCTTGCTCACCTGAACCCAGAACCAAAGGATCTGCAGTGCAATGTGGTGTCCAAGGGTCCAGTGTACATGGAAAAGGGTCCCCATCCCTGGAGGTGTCCAAAAAACTGTGGTCATGGCACTTGGGGACATGATTTAATGGCTATGGTGGGGTTGGGTTGATGGCTGGACTGGATGAGCTTAAAGTTCTCCTGTAACTCAAACAATTCATTGGCTCTAAGTGGTCATGCCTCCCGTGACGAGATACTAAACCATGTCTCTGGTGACCTTCCATGCTTTTAGAGAAGTCAAACTGTCCACACAGCAAATGAGAGCCCTAATCAGTTGTATTTCATAGATTCACAGATTAATGGAATGGGTTAGGTTGGAAGAGACCTTCAAAATCATCCAGTGCCAATGCCCCTGCCATGGGCAGGGACACCTCCCACCAGCCCAGGTTGCTCAAGGCCTGAGCTGGGGAGAACAGTCACTGATCATGGGAACTGGCAGGTATAAAGTGATAGGATGAGAGGAAATGGCCTCAAGCTGCACTAGGAGGGGGTTAGATTGGACATGAGGATCAATTTCGTTGCTGCAAGAGTGATCAGGGATTGGAAGAGGCTGCCCAGGGAGGTGGTGGAGTCCCCATCCCTGGAGGTATTCATCTCTCTCTTGAGCAAAGAAAAGGCTCTGATGCTCCTTTCTTTTCCCTCTGTGTCCTTCTGGGGGCTTTGATTCCAGTGTTTCCTGGACGCTGGGATTTCAGAGGTGTGATTCTGTCTGTTCCTACTAAGGAGTGTAAGGAACTGACTCATCCATCCTGGCCTTGAACACCTCCAGCAAGGGGGCAGCCACAGACTCCCTGGGCAACCTGTGCCAAGGTCTCCTCACCCTCCCTCTCAATGATTTCTTCCTCATCTCCACTCTCCATCTCCCCTCTCCCAGCTCAAAGCCATTGTCCCTCATCCTGTCACCCCCAGCCCTTGGCAGGAGTCCCTCTCCAGCTCTCCTGGAGCCCCTTCAGGCACTGAGAGGCTGCTGTAAGATCTCCCTGGAACCCTCTCCAGACTGAATAGCCCTAACTCTCAGCCTTTCCCCATAGCAGAGGTTCTCCAGCCCTCTGATCATCTTCATGGCCTCCTCTGGGCACTCTCCTGCAGCTTCAGGCCCTCCTTGTGCTGGATTCGCCAGCAGTGGAGGCAGTGCTGCAGGTGAGGTCTGAGCAGAGCAGAGGGGCAGAATCCCCTCCCTGGGCTGCTGCTCTCCCAGCTCTGGCTGCAGCCAGCACACAGCTGCCTGCAGGGTGAGCATTGCTGGCTCCTGTTGGGTTTTAAAGCAGAGAGCATCCTCCTCACACAAAACAGTCCGGGTGCCCTGCCACAGCACCTTCCCAGATGTCACCTCTCAGAGAAGCTGGCACCCCAAGAGCTGCAGCTGGCGGCAGAGCTGTTTCCAGGCAGCTGTGCTCAGCCTATTGTTTCCTCTGCAGACAAGGGAGGCTTGCAAATGGCTTTGAATTTCCCCCAGCCTGGGCTGGGTGTATCTGGGCGAGATTTGGAGCTGAGTGTAATGGGCAGGAGATAATTTGCATAGTGAAAAGGTTGGTCTGCAGCGAGGAATGCTTGCTTCTGGTCTTTGGAGGAAAGGTTTGAGGAGCAGCCGTCTCCTCTTTGTTTTGTCAGAGGGAAGCATTCAATGCCGGTCTGAAATGGCTGTGAATAAGAAGGCAGTGTCAGCTGGAAGAGAATTATCGCAGGGAAACTCATCCTGACCATTTCTGTTTTAACCCTGCTGGGGTTTTTTGGGTATGAAACACAGCTCCAGGCTCAGAGCCTCTCCCTGCCCTTGAAGCCAAGTCAAGCCTACTCTCAGCCTGGGGGCCCAGCTTGTCTGCAGATCTCATCCATGCATGGAGCAAAGCATAGCACAGGGCATGCTGAATGTCCAGAACAAGCTGTCCATGGGGACCTTTCGTGCTTAGGGACAGAAGGGGCAAGTTCCTGCACAGCAGTGCTCAGAACAAGGGCACAGCAGGGCATGGCAGCTCTGAGCACTGGATCACGATGAAGAGAATGGCTTAGGTTGGAAGGGACCTTCAAGATCATGCAGTTCCAACCCCCCTGGCATGGTCAAGGATACCTCCCACCAGCACAGGTTGCCCAAGGCCTCATCCAACCTGGCCTCAAACACCTCCAGGGATGGAGACTCCACCACCTCCCTGGGCAGCCTGTACCAATCCCTGACCACTCTTGAACCAAAGAAATTGTTCCTCATCGCCAACCTAACCCTCCCCTGCCACAATTTCAGGACATTTCCTCTCCTTCTATCACCTGATACTAGGGAGAAGAGACCAATCCCCCACCTCACTCTGACCTCCTCGCAGGGACCTGCAGAGAGCAATGAGGTCTCCCTCAGCTTCCTCTTCTCCATACTAAACCCCCCCAGCTCCCTCAGCAGCTCCTCCCCAGCCCTGTTCTCCAGACTCTTTCTCAGCCTTGTTGCCCTTCTCTGGACCTGCTCCAGCCCCTCAATGTCCTTCTTGGAGTGAGGGACCCAAAACTGAACCCAGGATTGGAGGTGCAGCCTCACCAGTGCCCAGTACAGTGGCACCATCACTCCATTTCTCCTCCTGGCCGCCCCACTGCTGATCCAGGCCAGGATGCTGTTGGCCTTCTTGGCCACCCGAGCACAACATGGTGTGCCCAAAGCCGTGGAAGGGTCACTGAGTGCTGCTGCATCTGCCAGGGGTGGGTCCAAACAGCCTTTCTGACGGACAAACAGCTGCAGTCCTAAAGGTGCCAAGACCTGACTTGTGTGAGAGAAAATGCAACTTCATTGCTAATGAATGCAGTTCTGCTGAGCACTCCAAGGTTCTTGCATGAAAAGAACCAAACAAACCCAAAGCATCATTAACAAAACATTGTCTTCCTTTTCTTTTTTTTTTAACTAATTAATTAATTTGTGATATTTCCTTAATGAGAAACATTATCTAATGAAGCTAGCAGGCTGCATCAAACAGATGAATGCTGTTGAGCTGCTAATCCAGCACAGAGAGAGCGACAGCAAAACGTCTTTGGGGTTGAGCAGGGGAATACCAAACAAGCAGGCAATGACATATGTTTAGTTTCCCTTTAATATCTGCTCCCTCTGTGTGAACAAACATTTCAGATCACACCTTTTGATGGCTGCCACAACAAGCTTTCAAAGAGAGAGCTCCTTCTTCAGGGAAGGGGAAGTTGGCTCTTCTATGAGAGGAGAGCTCAGAGAACTGTCAGGGCTGTGAGCAACCTCAAGGATCATCGAGCCCCAACCCTCTGCCACTGGCAGGGACACCTCAAACTAGATCAGGTTGCTCAGAGCCACATCCAGCCTGGCCTTAAGAACTTTGCCCTGCGAGGAGCAGCTGAGGGACATTGTGGAGAGGCTGCTGCTGGGCTCTGCTTACAGGTGATTGGAGACAGACCAAGGGGGAATGGCCTCAAGCTGAGACTGGAGAGGTTTAGATTGGACATTAGGAAAGAGTTTTTTCCTGGAGAGAGTGGTCAGGGACTGGAATGAGCTGCCCAGGGAGGTGCTGGAGTCACCCAGCCTGGCTGTGTTTCAGGGTGGTTTGGATGTGGTGCTTGGGGCTATGGTTTACGGTGAATCTTGTAGAGCAGGGTTCTAGGCTGGGCTTGGTGCTCCTGAGGGGCTGTGCCAGCCTGCATGTTGCTGTGATTCTGTGAGTCTAAGCTGCAGGTGTGCAGCCTGGAGAAGAGGAGGCTCAGGGCAGACTGGGGAGGTGGCGGAGTCCCCATCCCTGGAGGTGTTTTAAAGGAGGCTGGATGAGGCACTGGGTGCCAGGGGCTAGTTAATTAGGTGGTGTTAGATGACAGTTTGGACTTGATGATCCCCTCGAAGGTCTTTTCCAACCTGGTTAATCCTGCGATGCTCTGACTTCCAGGGATGAGGCTTCCACCATCTCCCTGGGCTGCCTGTTCTCAGGATGAAAGACAGCTTTGCAGTGGAGCTTCAGCACAGCCCCCAGACCTTTTGAACTGTTGGGATTTATATGTCATTAAATAATTAACTCAATGATGCATGAGGGAAAGTAATGCGAGTCTCTGCAAAGGGCCTCGATTAATTGCTCTCATTGCAGCAGACACTGAGGCTTCCTGATGAGACAGAGTGAGGTGAACTTTGTTCAGAGATTGTCTGATAAATGTAGTCATAAAAGGAAAAGAAAAATGACTTGTCCAGATAAGACTCCTGTTTGCTGGAATGTTTTTGTGGTGTTGCAGTGTCTCTGCCTTAAATTAACTGACATAGTGAGGTGCCAAAATAAACCCCAAACCCAAAACAAGTAACAAACGCCAACAGCCTTACCCTTGTGCTTCTCCACTCACTCTGTGCTCTTCCCTCTCCTCATCAATTCCAGCAGCAGTTAATGCATATCAAGGCATGTCTGAAGTATGGGTTCTTAATTTGTCTGTTGCCTTTTACCTTGCAGCAGGCACAAGCTGGTAGAAGCAGTATGGTTCTGCCTGTCACATCCTGCCACCTCCCTTGGGATTATCCTGTGGGCTAATAGGATAGAATCCCCTATGGGGTAAACCCCTCTGTGCTGTATTTAATCCCACTAGGCTTATTCAGCCTTCACTGCATCACCCCTAAGCCCCTGCCTGTCTTGGTTTCCACAGCCTCTCACAGGCTGGAAGGAGGAATTGGAAGGCTCAAGGATTAGACTCAAGGCCCAGGGCATTGCCTCACAATTCATTAAGAAGATGGATAAGGAATTGAGTAGAAACAGAACTCTGTGAGCAGCAGGTTGGGGGAGGTTCCACTGTCTCTCTGCTCTGTCTTGCTGAGAATACATCTGCAATATTGAGTCCAGTTCAGGGCTGCACAGTCCAAGAGGGACAGAGATATGCTAGAGAGTGTCCAGGGAAGGCTATGAGGATGCTGAAGGGATTGGAACATCTGGGTGATGAGGAAAGGCTGAGAAGGCTGGAGCTGGTTAGCCTGGAGCGTCACTGAATGGTTTAGGTTGGAAGGGACCTCAAAGCTCAGCCAGTTCCAACCCTCTGCCATAGGCAGGGACACCTCCCACTAGAACAGGCTGCTCAAGGCCTTGTCCAACCTGGTCCTGAACACCTCCAGGGAGGTTGTGGAGCACAGAAGCACAAAGCATGATCAAAGATCACATTCTGTGCTTCTGTGCCCCACAGTCTCCCTGGGCAACTTGTGCCAGTGTCTCACCAACCTCACTCGAAAGAACTTCTTAACATCCAGTTTCAGTCTCCCCTCTGCCAGTTCAAACCCACTCCTCCTCCTGTTGTGGTTACAAGACCTTGTCAATAGTCTCTCCCCAGAAGAGTAGCCTGAGAGGAGATCTCATTAATGCATACAAATATCTGAAGGGGGAGGGGAAAGAAGGATTCAGGATCTTATCAGTGGTGTCCTATGATAGCACAAGGGGCAATGGACACAAACTGGAGCACAGGAAGTTCAGGAAAGCTTCTTTACTGTGAGGGGGTGCTGGAGCCCTGGAGCAGGCTGCCTAGAGAGGTTGTGGAGTCTCCTCTGGAGACTTTCAAGACCCATATGGATGTGTTCCTGTGAAACCTGCCCTGGGTGACTGCTGTGGCAAAGGGGTTGGACTGGATGATCTCTGGAGGNAGATCTCATTAATGCATACAAATATCTGAAGGGGGAGGGGAAAGAAGGATTCAGGATCTTATCAGTGGTGTCCTATGATAGCACAAGGGGCAATGGACACAAACTGGAGCACAGGAAGTTCAGGAAAGCTTCTTTACTGTGAGGGGGTGCTGGAGCCCTGGAGCAGGCTGCCTAGAGAGGTTGTGGAGTCTCCTCTGGAGACTTTCAAGACCCATATGGATGTGTTCCTGTGAAACCTGCCCTGGGTGACTGCTGTGGCAAAGGGGTTGGACTGGATGATCTCTGGAGGTCCCTTCCAACCCCTACTATGCTTTGATTCTTTGAGCTGTCCACAAACAACTCCCTGACCTGACCTCTGATAAGCCTAGGGCCAGTTCTGAGCTCAGACAGATGTGATTTCAGCTGAATTTAGCGTAAAGTTTGCTCTTATTCTCCCAGCCTGTTGCAGATTTGGTAAGTGGGGAGAGAACCATTAAAGGTAAACAAAAAGAAAGCTACAAGATCCTGGTTCAAATGTCTGGCCAAGAACCTCCAGATAGAAGGGAATATTTCTCATCCCACATTTAGTATAGAAGCACAGAATTGTTTTGGTTGGAAAAGGCCTTTAAGATCATCCAGTCCAACCCCTAGCCCAACACAACCATGTCCCCAGCTGCCATGGCCACAGGTTTCGTGAACACCTCCAGGGTTGGGGACTCCACCATCTCCCTGGGCAGCCTGTGCCAGTGCCTGACCACTCCTGCAGCAAAGAAATTGTTTCTAATCTCCAACCCAAACCTCCCCCGGTGCAATTTCAATCCATAAACAAGAGTGGTAATGAAGTCACTTAACAGAATCAATTTCCAGCCCTGCAATTCGTGTGCCAGTGACCAGGCTCCTACCTCATCCCTTGGTGAGATAACCTCTACTTAACCCCCAGGAAGATTAGGATTATGTGATCCAGATGGGGTTATTTTAGCCAGGTTGCTGATTCATTATTTAAAAGGTTGCAGGGGTGGGAAAAAAGAGTGAGGAAGCAAATAAAAGAGGACTAATTTGATGCCATCTGCTGAGGGTGAGGCGAGAAGGACTCTGCCAGCACCTCGTGTTCACCTCTGTCCGCTGGGTTCACACTGGTATCCATTCCCACTTAATTACACACTGCCACATTTACTGCTGCTGCCTTTGCACTGGCACCTGAAGGCTGGGGAGTGGCTGCAGAGAAATGTTCTCCTCTCTTCAGCAGATGGCACAGCCTTGCCCAGCAGGAGACAGGTTGTGGTGAGCACTGAACGGATGCTCTCTGCCTGGTTTGCAGCAGCTGCCTGCTGAGAGGATCAGGCCCTGCAGGCTGTCTGGGAAAGTGGAGCTGTCACTGCTGGGAAGGCCATGGTACAGTAGGATCCCCAAACAGCTTCCCACTTTGTGTGGGGATGCACAGGAGGCACAGAATCCTGAAAGTGGTTTTGTTGGAAAAGGTCTCTAAACTCATCCAGTCCAACTAGCAGCCCAACCCCACCATGGCCACTAAACCATGGCCCCAGGTGCCATGGGCACAGGTTTCTTGAGCACCTCCAGGGATGGGGATTCCACCAGCTCCCTGGACAGCCTGTGCCAATCCCTGACCACTCTGGCAGCAAAGAAATTGTTCCTCACATTGAAGCAGTGCAGATAGGACAAGGGGAAATGGGTTGAAACTGGAACAGGGTGGGTTTAGGTTGGGCATCAGGAGGAAAGGACAGTCTCAGAGATGAGTGTCACTGTGTGGCACAGCATCCACCTCAGCTGGGCACCTTCACATAGTAGTGTCATAAGATGAATGCTCTGTTTTAACTCCAGAGCTCAGCCTTCCAGCTGGCCCCAGCTCTGCCAAAGGAGGCAGGTCCTGAACTCCTCAGATGCAGGGACTGCCAAGCATGATTCATTCCAATCCCATCCCAATTCAAGAGAGAGACGGGGATCTGCTGGAGGCTGTGAGGGTGGAGAAAGGACCTGAACATCTCTGCTATGAAGAAAGACTGAGAGTCCTGGGGCTGTTTATTCTGGAGAAGAGAAGGCTGAGGGAAGATCTTATGAAGCTCTATAGGTATCTGAGGGGTGGGTGTCAAGAAGGTTCCAGGCTCTTTTTGGTGGTGCCCCGTAACAAGACAAGGAGCAGTGGGTACAAGCTGGAAGCCAGCTCCTCAGCATGAGGAGAGACTTCCTTGGTGAGAGGGTGCTGCAGCCCTGGAGCAGGCTGCCCAGAGGGGTCCTAGAGTCTTTTTCTCTGGAGACACTCAAGACTCCTGTGGGTGCATTCCTGTGTGCCCTGCCCTGGGTGACCCTGCTCTGGCAGGGGGGTTGGCCTGCATGATCTCTGGAAGTCCCTTCCTACCGCCGTCACTCTGTGACTCTCTGACGCCCTCACTTTGGCCACCGCAGCAGTGCTTCTGCTGGTGGGCAGCACTGTCAGGTCAGGAGAAAGGAAGTCCCAATGTGGCAACCACAGAGTCATTGCTCACGTCCCACAGTCCCTGCTGCTGCAGTGACACCAGCTGCTTGCAAAGCCAAATATCCCCTGGGTCATGACAGTGAGAGGAAAGCTGCATCTGCCTTCCAGTGTCTGAAGGCGGCCACGGGAGGGCTGAGGAGTGACTACCGACCAGGTTTGGTAATGACAGGAGGAGGAGGATTGGGTTTGAACTGGCAGAGAGAAGATTCAGACTGGATGTGAGAAAGAAGTTCTTTAGAGTGAGGTTGGTGAGACACTGGCACAGGTTGCTCAGGGAGGTTGGGGAGCACAGAAGCACAGAATGTGATCTTTGATCACATTCTGTGCTTCTGTGCTCCCCAACCTCCCTGTAGGTGTTCAGGACCAGGCTGGACAAGGCCTTGAGCAACCTGTTCTAGTGGGAGGTGGCCCTGCCTATGGCAGAGGGTTGGAACTGGCTGAGCTTTGAGGTCCCTTCCAACCTAAACCATTCTAAGAGTTTATGATTCTGTGATTCTAAAGGGCTCTGAGCTGGGTGGCATAGACAGGCAGTTGAGGTTCTCCCTGCTTCAGCTGGGACCCAGAAGGACTGAACTCTCCACGCAGCCACTGGCATCAGCTGTGGCCTTCACTTGGGCTGCCTGGAATGAGCTTCATTAATGTTTTCCTTGGTCTAATCCATCATCCTTCACCAATGCATTCCTGACAGTTAGATTCCAGCAAGCGGAATGAGCGTTTGGAATGGCAGTGCCTCACAGGAGGACAGATCATGTGGGGCTCTGTCACCAGCCAGAGCTCTTGGACCTCTCAGGTAGTTCTATTCCCAAAGCTGGGTAACCTCTGCTCAGCCAACTGCTCTGCAGCAGGCTGGTGGATAACTTCACTACAAAGAGGAGTCAGGAAGCTGAGGCCACCTGTTTGTTAGGACCCCCCCAGATAAACAGAATCACAGAACGGTTCAGCTCCACTCTCGCCCTCCTCTCCCCCAGCTCAAAGCCATTGTCCCACATCCTACCACTTGAGCCCTTGTCAAAATTCTCTCCCCAGCTCTTCTGCAGCCCCTTCAGGTGCTGGAAAGCTACTCCAAGGCTACAAGAAGCCTAGGATGAGCTTGGGTTCACAATATCATGGAGGTGGCTAATGCAG
Organism: Tricholaema leucomelas; assembly: GCA_013400475.1. Lineage (NCBI taxonomy): Eukaryota > Metazoa > Chordata > Aves > Piciformes > Lybiidae > Tricholaema lacrymosa > Tricholaema leucomelas. Next base: position 725,153 of record WAAF01019477.1, read on the forward strand.
GAAATCCTAAACCAAGCGAGCTCCTGTGGAGGCACAGCAAGGAGAGCAACCATAGAAGGGAAGAGAGAAGTGGCTCTGAGATGGATGGTGCGAGGCAGAAGTCCTTCCAGAAGCACTTTGCCTGCAAGTGCTCAGGTGTCTGCTTGCTTCAGACATGTAACAGTGCTGCTACCTTGAGCCCCCTGAACACAAGCACACTGCTTTTGCAGCAACAGGCACAGTCAGGTCGGAACAGGATCACAGGATGCCAGGGATCCAAAGAGATCATCGAGTCCAACCCCCCTGCCAGAGCAGGACCATCCAGTCTAACTCAGGGAGCACAGGAATACATCCAGACAGGTTTGGAAAGGCTCCAGAGGAGACTCCACAGCCTCTCTGGGCAGCTTGTGCCAGTACTCTGAGACCCTTACAGAAAAGAAGTTCCCTCTTGTGTTGAGCTGGAACCTCCTCCATCCATTACAGACTGAGACCTCTCCACATCTGGCATCCTTCCCCTCTGTCTTCTCATTCCTATCTGGGTCTTAATTGACTGATTATCTAAGCAGCCTTTGAAAGATGTCCCACACCTCTGTGGATGCGAATTATCAGTTGAACACGACAGCTGGGAAGCTCCTAGAGCCATCTGGAAGTGTCCTCACCTCCAGAACTAGGAGAGGCAGTGCCTTCACCATCTTACCTAGACAGCCTCTAACACAAAGCACTGGAGCCGAAAACAGCAGAGAACAGAAAGCACAAGGGTGGCTGCCCCAGGAGCACAGTGCCAGAGCTCCTGCTTAGCGTCCTTGGGCTTAGCTAACTACAGCCATGGCTTTGCCTCCGGCACAGCAGCTGCCAAGGACACTTAGCTCCTACTTCCAGTGCAGCACTGAAGTTGTTATGAAGCCTTGGGCAAGTTAGTTAGAAGAAGGGCTCCCAAAGGTCAGCTGCATGAAGATCAGCTGAGTGATCCCTCTGCCTTTTTGTGGGCCAAGCCTAACACACTTTTAAACTATAGCCCTTTGCTTCTTCAACAATCCCTGCTCCCCAGGCAGAGCTGCTCCACCTCTGAACACAGGCCCATATATCACAGGGAGACAATTTTCTGGGAAAAAAGCCTGCTCTTCCTGTCCCTCTTTCTAAGTGGTCCCTCAGGTGTCAGAGTAAATGAACTGCCATGGTGAACCACAGCCTCCCTCCTGCTGCAGAACCAGCCTGGGTTTGTTTAGATGAGCAAGCAGCAGCCATCCCCCCAACAGCCTGAGCTTGCAAAGTGCTCCTTGAATGCAAAGAGGGAGCCGGATGAAGGCTTTTGGAGTGCACATGTGTGGTGTAGCTGATGTGCACACACAGGCAGAGGGGAGCTGGCACTGCTGGGAGACATCAAATCCTCTGTGCGCACAGATCATATACGCTGCTTGTGTGGCTGTGGAGAGCTTTTGCTCTACACTCCTCTCCCGCTGCTAAAAGATGAGCTGAGAGCTGACCAGGCAGTGGCCTACTGAGTAACTCGTGTTGGCAGAAGGCTAGAAAGCACAGCTTGTTAAAGCCAAGCAAGGCAAAACTGGTATGCATGTTACTGCTGTAATTGTTTGCTGCAACAGCCAGTGGCCAGTGCTCACTGTGCCTGGGTCAGGACTGTTGTTGCCACATGAAGAGCCTGGGTTCTGCAGCTGTGCTCAAGGGAAGGTTGTCTACTAAGTAGATTATTATAGAAACAAAGAATAGTTTGAGTTGCGCCTTGAAGAACATCTAGTCCCAACCTCCCTTCACAGAATCACAGAACCTTAGAGGCTGGAAGGAACATCCAGATGTCGAGTCCAGCCTTCTGCCAAGGCAGCGTCACTCAGGGGAGCTCCCACAGTATTCATCCAGGCACATTTTGAAAGGCTTCAGCGAAGGAAACTCCACAACCTGTCTGGGCAGCTTGATCACTGGATCACCTGGGACACCTCCCACCAGCACAGGTTGCTTGAGGCCCCATCCAGCCTGGCCTTGAACACCTCCAAGGAGGGGACATCTACAGCCTCCCTGGGCAACCTGTGCCAGTGTCTCACCACCCTCACTCTCAACAATTTCTTTGTCATCTCCACTCTCACTATCCCCTCTCCCATCTCAAAGCCATTGTCTCTCACCCTGCCACTCCCAGCCCTTGTCAAAAGTCTCTCCCCAGCTCCTCTGTAGCCCTCCTCACGTACCTAGAAGCTGGAGAGGGCCTTTTGACAAGGGCTTGGAGTGAATGGATGGGGGCAGAGACTCTGAGCTGGAAGATGAGAGGATTATACTGGCTACTAGACATAAATTCTTTAGAATGAGGGTGATGAGATGGAATTCCAACTTATTTTTGCATGTGCCAAAGAGGCTGACACCCAATGCCTGCACAAGCTGAACTCTTCTGGAAACCTTAAATGAAGCTGCACCTTACATCATTTAATTTGTGGGATTCCACTCTCCCCCCATTTTATTATGCTCAACTTCCAGATGTCTTTGTAACAATCCAAGCTGGAGTGCAAGCAGTAGGGGGGAATAAAGTGGTCAGAATTGGAGCAGAAGATTAGATTCCCAGCTCTGAATGATTCTGACAGCCATTTATTGGTTACTTTGGGCATAAATTGCATTGATTATGGTAATGAGAAAGCCCAGTGATAGGCAAGCTTTGCAGGTCAGCAGTTGTATGGCTGAATGCTGCTTGCAAAGCACTGCTGGAATTCACATATTATGCACTGATGAAGTTTCCATCCTTACCTGTCCCAGCACACCTGCCCCACACATGCAGTCCTTCCTCAGCCAGAGCTGTGCAGTTCACCCTTGGAGACAGCCAGGCAGAGGAAGATCTGCTCTGTCATGCAAGCACAGGATGGCTCAGACTGGGAGGGACCTCACAGATCATCTGCTCCAACCTCTCCACCATGGGCCCAAAGGCCTCTCAACTGGACTTGGCTTGGAAGGTTGAGCATGCGCCAGCAATGTGCTCTGGTGGCCAAGAAGGCCAAGGGCATCCCGGGGTGGGTTAGAAGGGCTGTGATTAATAGGCTGAGAGAGGTTCTCTTCTCCCTCTACTCTGCCATGTCGAGGCCACGTCTGGAATACTGTGTCCAGTTCTGGGCCCCTCACTTCAAGAAGGACCTCAGAGAGCTGCTTCAAATAGTCCAGCACAGAGCCACAGAAATGCTGAGGGCAGTGGAACATCTGCCTTAGAGGAAAGCCTATGGGAGCTGGGGCTGGGAGCTGGAAGAGGAGGAGCCTGAGGGGTGACCTCTTCAACGGTTATAAAAGCTGAAGCCAGGCTCTGCTGGGTGATGCCAGTGCCAGCACCAGAGGCAATGGTGGAAGCTGAGGCATAGGAGGCTTCATTTAAACATGAAGAGGAATTCTTTCCTTGTGAGGTGACAGAGCCTGGCACAGGCTGCCCAGGGGGGCTGTGGAGTCTCCCTCTCTGGAGGTATTCAAACACTGCCTGGATGTGTTCTGTGTGATCTGCTCTGGGTGATCCTGCTCTGGCAGGGGGTTGAACTGGAGGAGCTTTGGAGGTCTCTTCCAGACCCTGACATTCTCTGATTCTTGCCTCTGTGGCTGCTCAAGGCCTCCTGTCAAGAACACACACTAAGAAAGGCTCTGGCATCATCCAAAGTGAACTCAGACATTACATCAGATTTTGCAAACTGAACTCAGATTTCACAATTCCCTGCCCAAAGCCTGCCACAAAAAAAGAGCATCTTTCTTCAGCACTGAACACCACCTCAGGAAGAGGAAGAACTTTGCTGTAAGGTTTCCTGAGCACTGGCACAGGGTCCCCAGAGCGGCTGTGGAGTCTCCTCCTCTGGAGCCTTTCCAGGCCTGTCTGGATGTGTTACTGTGTGACCTGAGCTAGATTCTATGGTCCTGCTCTGGCAGAGAGCTTGGACTCAATGGCCTATGGAGGTCCCTTCTAGCCCTGTGATCCTGTGACCCAACTGCACCATCTTTGTGCTGAGGGGAACCAATTTTCCAATGTAATCCTTGTCAACAGTGGACTGATGAGGGGCTGAGACTGGGAAAGTTAACAGCTTATTTTGTTGGGCTCCTGGGAAAATAGGTCAGCAATTTATCACAAGCATGTTCCGAGGACAGATACATGAAATATTATGAGGCACTCAGACAGAAGTGTGTAGGACAGCAAATGAGACCCCAGGTGGAACTGGAATTCCATAGCAAATAGCAACACTATAGTATCTCTTCTGCAGCCCAGGAGAGCCAAACCCTTCTCTTGCATTCGTGTCAGTGAGTGTAAATTCAGCTTTCTAAGCACCAATGCATGAATGAACCACCAGAAGGGAAGGGGAGCTTAGCATCTGCCAGCATACTTCAAGTGCAAGACAAAGATCCATAGCTTTGTCTCTACAATGCTGTAAGTGTGTCCCTGCTGACTGCAGGGGGTTGGCAAGATGATCTTTGAGGGTCCTTTCCAACCCTCATCTATCTGTGAATCTGTAAACACTTCATGCCTGGTAAATACTTTGTGCCTTCCAGCACCTGAAGGAGGTTACAGGAGAGCTGGGGAGGGACTTTTAACAAGGGGTTGGTAGTGATAGGACAAGGGACAGTGGCTTTGAGCTGGAAGAGGGGAGATTGAGAGTGGAGATGAGGAAGAAACTGTTGAGAGTGAGGGTGGGGAGACACTGGCATAGGTTACCCAGGAAGGCTGTGGATGTCATTTCTCTGGAGGTGCTCAAGGCCAGGCTGGATGGGGCCTCAAGCACCCTGTGCTGGTGGGAGGTGTCCCTGCCCACGGTGGGGGTTTGAAACTGGATGAGCTTTGAGGTCTCTTCCAACCCAAACCATTCTGGGATCACTTACCAGAAGGTTACACAACATCGATTAGTGCAGAATGAAAATGCCACACCAGGCAGAGACACAACTGTGGCTTCTGTACCAATTCTTTCCACACTGTGTGGATTTTCCCCCATAATTGCAACACAATCTTTATCTGCCTGTGGTGATAAAGGGAGGGGAAAAGAAAGAAGGCTGTTTAATTTATTTAGAGTCCATTTGAAAACCTTGTAGCATGAACTAATTTGATACACAGAAATAACCCTCACCAGCTAGAGACACTTTTCATTGTGTCTTATCTTGGGCTAACAGTAGCTGTTACATTCCAGATCCTAAACTGCATAAACAGTGTGACTAGAAATAGCCCTGAGAACCTTCCAAGAGACCTCAGGGTACTGCCACTGCTGCAGGTCCCTCTTCTCTGGCAGGCAAAGATTCACCCTTAGAGCTAATCCACATCCATCCACTCAGCAGCAGTCGTCTGCCCTCCCAGTGTGAGCTCTTTGTCTTTTGGGTAAGGCCACTGCTGGCACAGGGAGGCAAAGCAAAATGCCCTGGATTTATCTGTGATGCATTGCATCATAGAATCATTAGGGTTGGAAGAGGCCTCTAAGATCATAGAATCACAGAATCAGAGACATAGAATGGCTTAGGTTGGAAGGGAGCTCAAAGCTCATCCAGCTCTAACCCCCTGCCGTAGGCAGGGACACCTCCCACTAGAATAGGTCACTCAGGGCCTCATCCAAACTGGTCTTGAACACCTCCAGGGAAGCACATTCTGTGCTTCTGTGCTTCACTACCTCCTTGGGCAACCTGTGCTAGTGTCTCACCACCTTCACTCTAATGAATGCAAGAGAAGTTCTCAGCTCTCCTGGACTGCAGCAGAGAAATGCAGGAGAAACAGAACACTGCTGTCACTTGGTATGCAACTGCAATTCCACCTGAGCTGGAAAAGCCCTCCAAGATCATCAACTCCAGCCTTCTACGTAACACCCCCACAGCCACTAAACCATGTCCCCAAGTGCCATGGCCACAGGTCTCATGAACACTTCCAGAGATGGGGACTCCACCAGCTCCCTGGGGAGCCTGTGCCAACGCCTGACCACTCTGGCAGCAAAGAAATTGCTCCTCATGTCCAAGCAGTGCAGACAGGAAAAGGGGAAATGGTTTGAAATGGAGCAGGGTGGATTTATCTTGGACATCAGGAGGATGTTCTGCAGAATGAGAGTGGTAAATATTGCAACAGGTTGCCCAGAGATGTGGTTGAGGTCCCATTCCTGGACACATTCAAGATCAAACTTGATGTGGCCTGATCTAGTTTGGGATGCCCCTGCAGTCCTGCATTGGACAAGATGACCTTTGAGGGTCCCTTCCAACCCAGTGCAATCTGTGAGTCTGCAGTCTGTGTATCCTGGGGCTAAGCTCAGATTTGCCACAGCCAAGAGCTCTGCAGAAGTTGTAATTTGACTTTCAGTGACCTAAACCCAGGCAACCTCCTTTACAGAATCACAGAATCACAGCACCACAGCATGTCAGGGGAAGGGATCTCCTAATCTGAGCCTCCTCTGACACAATCTGAGGCTGTTTCCTCTTGTCCTGTTATTAGTCCCTTGGAAGAAGACCAATCCCCAGCTCACTTCAACATTTCAGGGAGATGTAGAGAGCAATGAGGCCTCCCCTCCTCCATGAGCCTCCTATTCTCCGGGCTAAGCAACCCCAGTCCCTTCAGATGCTCTTCACCAGCCCTCATCTCCAGACCCTTCTCCAGCTATTCCCCCTCATAGCATCAGGAATTCACTGATGCTGGGATGCTGGGAGTCTGCAAACTGAAGCCCTGCATGGCAGCCACCACTGACAAGCAGAGTCGCAAGGGACTGAGAGTCTCCTTTTGCCAAGGCTCTGTGCAGCACCTAGGATCTAAGCTCCTTTCTGCCATGTACCTGTAGCTGCCCTACTAAATGTGCTCTGAGCAGGCAGAAGGACAGGGATAGAAGGACAGGGATAGAAGGACAGCCAAGCTCTCCTGTATCAGCCAACAGTGAATGAGAGAGGGCACAAACACTGCTGAACTGAACATCTGTACCGAGTCCAAACAAAGGCTTGCAAATGTGTTTATGGAATGCTGAGCCATCTACTGCCACTGCCTGCCAATGTGGATGGCACTGAGCAAGGGAGAGGTTCAGATAGCTGCTTCAATATTGTTATTAATGATTAGTATTTACTCTGTGATTAGCATCTGGCAGTCTTAGCCAGGCAGCAGGGATTCCACAATGCCATTTTGTGCTACAGGTGGTTTGATATCAGTCACACACCTGGGTAAGGCTCTGAAATGCTGAAGTGCATCCACAGGCTTGCTGGATAGTGCTGATTGCTGGGTTTGAAAAGACAAAAAATAACAAACCCAAGGCCATCAGAGTCATCCCCAGCTGCCCATGGCAAAAATAATCAATCCAGAACTTGTGTTGGTACCTGCAGACCAGACTGGTGAGGACAGGGATGGGTGACCCTCCTCTCTTCCTGCTCTTGGTTTGCAGGGATTCAAACCTCCTCCCAGGCTGATCGCAGAATGGTAGGGATTAGAAGGGACCTCTGGAGATCATTCAGTCCAATTCCTCCTGCCAAGGCAGGGACATCTAGGGCAGGTCACACAGAACACATCCAGATGGGCCTTGAAAGTCTCCAGAGAACTCCACAACCTGTCTGGGCAGGCTGCTCCCGGGCTGCAGCACCCTCACACAAAGAAGTTTCTTCTCATGTTGAGGTAGAACCTTCTGGGTTTCAGTTGTGTCCTGTTACAGGACACCACTGACACAAGAGCCTGGCCCCTGCTTTTTGACATCCACCCTACAGGTATTTATAAACTGATCTCCTCTCAGTCTGCTCTTCTCCAGACCAGAAACGGTTCAGAAGAAGGTTCAGGCCAGCACCCAGCTGAGGATGCAGCAAAGAGCAGACTTGCTACTCATGGTTTCTGTTTTGGAAGAGTCCAGAAGCTATAATCAGCATCAGTGCATCAAGCAATCAATGCAATTAGAGAACAGCAGGTTTAGGTTGGATATTAGGAACATCTTCTGTACCATGGGGGTGGTGGAACACTACAACAGGTTGCCTATGAAGTAGGTGAAGCTTCATTCCTGGAGATACACAAGATCAGGCTCAACATGGCTCTGGGCAACCTAATCTAGTGGAGGATGTCCCTGCTCATGCGCTGGGGTTTGGACTGGGTGAGCTCTGCAGGTCCTTTCCAACCCAAACCATTCTGTGATGCTGTGAATCAGATCATGCACTGGGGGTGCATACATACTTTGGGGTGCAGTGATGTGGCACAGCTGGCATGAGGTGTGGCACAAGGGCTGGAAGTGGAGAGCAGATCCAGCTAAGTGACAGTGCCTATCCCACCTCTCCCTTCTCCTTTCCCAGTCTTCTCGGCCACTTTCCCAGCTCCTCGGGTCCAGAGGCTCCAGTGCGCTGGCGATGCCTCCACATGCAGCCTGCAAACGTGACTGCTGCCTCCCTGCCTCCTGCCAGCTCCCATCTCCACAGGCCTGCATTTGTCTGTGCTGCTAGCCCAGCTTTCTCTCTTTGTTTATCTACCTGTCGACTCATTTTACAATCTCTCTCTGGACAGGCACAGAGCAAGAGACAGAACCAGATGCTGTGGCATGCACTGAATGCCAACGAGCCCGGCAGAGCGAGCAGGCGTCCTCCTGCAGTGGAAAGGTCCTTTTGCAAACATACCTTGTGATCAAAGGGCTGATGCTTGCTGATATTTTCAGTATTAATCATCTCCCAGCTGCCTCCCTCCATTCTCTGTCTCCCTTTTTACCTCTCCTTCATAGTTTGAAGGGAGGCAGAGCTTAGAACGAGAAGCTGGTCAAAGGAAAGCAAAGGTAGCTCAAACCAGGGATCCACACAAAGAATGAAGCTTCACTGAGGCTGCACAGACACATCCAATTGTTGCATGGTCACGCACAGGGTCTGGCACAGGTCAAGAAGCATTCAGAACACAAGAGTCACAGGATGGGTTGGATTGGGAGGACCTTAAAGCTCATCCAGATCCAGCCCCCACCAGCACAGGCTGCTCAAGGCCTCATCCAACCTGGCCCGGAACACCTCCAGGGAGGGCACATCCAAAGCCTCCCTGGGCAGCCTATGCCAGTGTCTCCCAAGACCTGTAGATTTGCATCCAGAGTCCTTCCAAGTCCCTGTACGCCTGTGCTTGTGTGCCACACCTCCTTTCCCACCCACTATGCAGATCTAGATGGAATCAGTCAGGACAGAAGTGTCTCCATCAGCTGCCCAGGGCAGTGCTGCCAGAAGCTACTGAACGTGGAAGGTGCTCAGAGAAGACAAATAATTAGCAGTGTTTTGTGACGGCTGGGATGTTTGTGACAGAGTAGCAAGAAGGCTACTTCAAGGGTGTAGAGAGCACCTGTGAGGAGAAGCTGAGGGTGTTCAGTGTGGAGAAGAGGAGGCTGAGAGGAGACCTCATTGCTCTCTGCAGCTCCCTGAGAGGAGGTTGTAGTGAGGTGGGGGTTGGGTTCTGCTGCCTAGTATCAGGTGATGAAAGAAATGTCCTGAAATTGTGCCAGGGGAGGGTTAAGTTGGAGACAAGGAACAATTTCTTTGCTGCAAGAGTGGTCACTGATTGGAACAGGCTGCCCAGAGAGGTTGTAGATGCCTCCTCCCTGGAGGTGTTCAGATCCAGGTTGGATGAGCAACCTGTGCTGATGTGAGGTGTCTCTGCCCATGGCAGGGGGGGTTGGAACTGGATGATGCTTGTGGTCCCTTCCAACCCTGACTGATTCTGTGATTCTAAGATCTGCAGACAAGCTCAGCCCCCAGGCTGACATTAGGCTTAACTGGTAGTGGAGTCTCCATCCCTAGAGATATTCAAGAAGGGTGTGGCCCTGGCTCTGTGGGGTTTAGTGGCCATGGTGGGGTTGGGTTGGCGTTGGACTGGATGAACTCTGAAGCCTTTTCCAACACACAATATTCTATGACTCTGAGGGTCAGGAAGCCAAGAGAGAGGGTGCAGAGAGAGCAGCAAGTAGCACAACTCTGAAAGACACTAAAGGGAGAATGTTTGGGCCAAGTGCTGGCTGGGAGAGACCCAAAGATGCAAGAGAAAGATATTTTGTGTTTAGCTCCTGCGGTGCACTATGAAGCAGGAGGTGGCACATTCTTTGTCAATCAACAGGATGGCATCAAAGTCCTTGATTCCATTGCCAATCTCTCCACCTAATAGATGTCCTTCTGCTCAAGGAGAATGCTTTAATAAAAGCTGGTTATAAGCTCTGCTTACACCAAGAAAATGTCATCTGTCACTGAAATGCAGCCAGCACTGGCATGGCAAGCAGCAGACCTTACAGCAGCACACTGCCAGACAACCAAGCAGCTCAGCAGGGACCGTAGAATGTACCACAAGTGTCTGAAAGTGCAGGGCTGATTTAGAAGTGAGTGGAAAGAATCCAGCCAAACCACAGCAAAGGCACTGAGGTGACCTGCATCCCAGCAGAGAGCCTGCTGGGGTACTTGCTGCCTGCAGGCTGCAGCCAAGCAGGGTCCTAGACTGACAGAGGATGCATCCAGCAGGCACAGCCTGCTAGCTGGAAACCATGGTGCTGGTTAGGGAGTCCTTGCACACAGGAGCTGCCTGCTGGGTTTGTTGAGCCGGAATATGATCGGAGGGCTGGAGCACTCCCCCTGTAGGGACAGGCTGAGAGAGCTGGGGCTGTTCAGGCTGGAGAAGGGAAGGCTCCAGGGAGACCTTAGAACCGCCTCTCAGTACCTGAAGAGGGCTGCAGGAGAGCTGGTGAGGGACTTTTGACAAAGGCTTGCAGTGATAGGACAAGGAGCAATGGCTCTGAGCTGGAAGAGGGGAGATTGAGAGTGGAGATGAGGAAGAAATTTTTGAGTGAGGGTGAGGAGAGCCTGGCACAGGTTGCCCAGGAAGGTTGTGATGTCATTTCTCTGGAGGTGTTCAAGGCCAGATTGGATGAGGCCTTGAGTAAGGGCTAGTGGGAGGTGTCCCTGCCCATGGCAGAGGGTTGGAACTGGATGATCTTTAAGATCCCTTCCAACCTAACCCTGAGCACTGGAGGCCACAGTCCTGTTCAGTTTCACTGAACTGGCAAAGCACTGCTCTGTGGTCCTTGATTTACCTCCTCTGCTAAAGGCAAGGCTGGAGGAACTCAGAATTATCTTGCCCAAGCAAGAAATCTATGCAGCTCCCCATTGTGCTGCCCCCAAGACCTGCACACATCCAGCAGCTGCCTCTGGAATTTGCAGGACATGTTTCCTGCCTTGCAGAGGTTGGGCATTAAGAACCCACATTGCACTTACTGGTGAAAAATCTTCCAGGGCTGGCAGATGGGGAGGGAGGAGAGGTGCAGTGTGAAACACAAACATCTGCTCGCTGCTCTTCTTCACCCATGCTCTGCTCACAAGGCAGACCCCATGGAGGGAGGAGAGAGGGAAGCAGAGTATGCTGCTGGCAGCAGTTTACTCAGCACTGTTTAAGGCACAGAGAAGCAGGGGAGCTCACTCGGGAATGACTGCAGCAGGATTTTTTGTTGTTCTTCAGATGAGTTTAGTCCTGGGGAAAGGTCTCTGACTAACAACCCAGAATCTGAAGTGTGACAAATCTGCAGAACTGTACAGAACAGGCAGAGAGCATCTCCCGGCCCTCACAGCACTCCCTCTGCAGGTGAAAGGGGAGCCAAGCTCTTTTCCTATCCCATCTTTCATCTGTGGAAAATGTTGCATAAATGCCAGTGACCAAGAGCAGAGAGAGGCATTTACCAGGAGGAGAGAGAAGCAGCTGCAGCCCTGTGTGTGCTCCTCTTTCACCGGGGTGTGTGCTCGCTGTGCCACCCACAGCAGGTGCTGAAGCAGACCCTCCCAACACGACCACCTTGCAGCAGCATCCTGTGATGGGAATGTGTCAACTCCATCAAATCAAATGGTGGGGCAGCAGAGAGAAGAAAGGGCATCAAAGCGTCACAGAATCACAGAACGGTTTGGGTTGGAGGGGACCTCTGGAGATCATCAAGTTCAACCCTCCAGCCAAAGCAGGGTCACTTAGGGCAGGTCACACAGGTTGGCATCTAGGTTGGCCCTGAAAGTCCCCAGAGATGGAAACTCCACAGCCTCTTTGGGCAGTCTGCTCCAGGGCTCCATCACCCTTAAATTAAAGAAGTTCCTCCTCATCTGTAGATGGAATTTGTCATGCTCCAGTTTGTGCCCATCACTCCCTGTCCTGTCAATGGGCACCACTGAACAAAGCCTGGTGCTTGCACTTCTGTTTCCTACTCTCCCCACTCCTTCCTCACTCCTTTCTGGATGATGCTAATAAGGAATCTGATTAGCATTCAGGAACAAATTGTGCCAATTAGGCCCTGGCACAAGCTGGGGCTGGGTCCAAGAGCTCACACTGCTTCTCCAGCTGCCAGGTGCCTCATAGTCATGCTACGGAGCAGAGCCATGGTGTCACCTTCCGTTAGGAGGGAATAGAGGATGTGTTCCTGCAGCCAACTAGGGCAGCAAGCTGGTGCAGAAGGGCTGCAGAAGCTCTGTCCCATTTGATATAGGCAGGATCCTTGGCAGGCTATCAGACTTTGACCTGTGCAGCAGAGCTTGCCTGACCTCTGATGAGGCACCAAGCAAATCCTCACTGAACCCAGGAGGTGCTGGTAGATGTGTTTGTGCCATTCTGTGGCCACCTAGGGCACTGCTGGATGCTGCCAAGTCATGGTCAGGTCCTGAGAGGCACAGCCCTGCAGGGAGATGAAGGCTGTTTGCAGTTGATGGAGCAGGAGCACAGCAGGACCTCCAAAGACAGCCTGGTAACCATATTTCCTGCCCTACCAGGCTGATTGTGGCAGAGGCATGGAAGGCTCCTGACAACGAGGCAGCCACTGCCTGCTTAGGACCTGGGCAGAACTCTGATCCTTGCAGCCAGCCAGAGATGAAAATTTTCCTGGCTCCCTGAAAGTCTTTTGCTGAGACCTCACCTGAACTATAGTGTCCAGCTCTGGGACCCCCAACAGAGGGAAGACACAAGGGGTCATGAAGATGACCAGAGGGCTGAAGAACCTCCTGGGACAGCCTGGGAGAGTTGGGACTGATCAGCTTGGAGAAGAGAAGGCTCCTGGGAAACCTGGGAGTAGCATTTTAGCATCTGAAGAGGCCCTGCAGGCAGGCTGGAGAGGGACTGCTCCCAGGGGCTTGTGGTGATAGGATGAAAGACAGTGGCTTGAAGATGGAGCAGAGGAGATTTAGGTTGGACATCAGGAGGGAGTTCTTCACAATGAGGGTAGTGAAATACTGGACCTCAACCACTGGGATGTGGTTGAGGTACCATCCCTGAAGACATTCAAGGTCAAACTTGATGAGGCCCTGAGCAACCTGCTTTAGTTGGAGGTGTCCCTGCTGCCTGCAGCGGGATTGGACAGAATGACCTTTGAGGGCCCCTTCCTGCCTGATGCATTCTGTGATTCTATGATTCTGTGGCCAAGGAGGAGGGACAGAGAGTTCTCTAAGTGGGCTACAGATTACAGCAGAGACCAATCTGTGGTGATACAGCACTGAGTTTGTCATTTCCAGAGGGGGAGAAGGAGACCCTACCCCTCCTGGGTGACAGGAGGGTGAGAAGGGGCATGGCTGTGGTAACAGTGCTCTTCTTCTCCACCCTGGCACTTTGCAGCCATGGGCATGTGTCAGGGAGTGGAAAAGGACAAAGGCAGCAATCAGGGGCAGGTGAGGACATCTTGAGATGTGCCAAGACCAGAAGACCTTGCTAGACAGAAACAGAGCTGCTCTTCCATCTTGAATCCCAAGTGGAGTGGCTATCAGAGCAGGCACAGGACAGAGAGCCAGAGAGGGACCACGAGGCAGCAGAGAAGCAGAGCGAACAGCAGAGAAGCAGAGCGAACAGCAGAGAGACTGCCTCTGTGTTCAGTTGCAGAAAATGAGTGGGGGAGGGGGGAAATTGTGCTCCCTGATTATTTTTCTTTTCAGATCTTCTTTCAGCCAGCAAGCAAACAATTAGGCCTTTGCACAGAGCTATTAACAGCAAATGATATATCCCTGCCCTGCTTGGGTGAATAAAGCATGTCCTCAAATAGCTGCAGCCTCACAGCCATGGCTCACAGCTATCAAGGATGCCAGTCAGGGTTAAATCTCTCTTTCTTTTCAATTATTTTTTCATAAATCAAACCCAAATGACAATAAATCATGCTATAGAAATTAAAATGCCATTTGCTTTTATCAGGGCCAAAATTAAGCTGTGCACACACTGCAGATACAGCGAAGGAGGAGAGGAATGAGCAAGGAAAGGAGGGGAACTGATTTTTCTCTTGCATTTTGAGATGAGTCAGGAGGTTTGCATCTGGAACTGGGCCACAGGAATTCTTCAGACTGAATGTTCTGCTCTAGACAAATATAAAGAAGCCCAAACAGAGTCTGACTGAGAGCAGTTCTCGAGGGTTCCTCTGAATCACCTCAGCCCCCTGAGAAAAAAAGGCACTAAAAAGCTACCTCTAAAGTTTCCAGCTCTGGAGTTTGGCAGAAATCTGCTTGCATTTTAGTGCAACAAAAAAGGAACTGCAAAAAACTGAACTTTCTACTCACAGGTTGAACCTGGTTGAAAAGGATCCTCAAAGGTCATCTTGTCCAACCCCCCTGCACTGAGCAGGGACGCTTCCAGCTACATCAGGCTGCTCAGAGCCACAGCAAGTCTGACCTTGAATGTCTTCATGGATGGGGCCTCAACCCCATCTCTGCACAACCTTCCCCACATTGCGCAGAACTTCCTCCTGATGTCCAACTTAAATCTCCCCTGCTGCAGTTACAAATCACTGCCCCTCATCCTGTCTCTCCCAGCCTTTCTAAACAGCCCCTCCACAGCCTTCCTGTAGCCCCCTTCAGGTACTGAAATGCTGCTCTAAGGTGTCCCTGGAGCCTTCTCTTCTCCAGCCCCAACTCTCTCAGCCTGTCTCCATAGCAGGGGTTCTCCAGCCCTCAGATCATCTTTGTGACCTCTTCTGGACCCTCTCCATCAGGTCCATGCCCTTCCTTTGTTGGGGGTCCCAGAGCTGGAGGCAGTATTGCAGGTGAGGTCTCACCACTGCAGAGCAGAGTGGCAGAATCACCTCTCTGGACCTTCTGCCCCTGACCTTTTCAAACCATTCCCACTCTTCAAGCTGAGCTGAAGCTGACTGCATGCATCTGGGTGCACGTCTGTGGGACACTTTGTCAGCTAAACCACACAAATCCTTCTACATAAGACTTAGATGAGTCAGACCATAAAGATCACAGAATCCCAGCATGCCAAGTTGGAAGGGACCCCAAGGATCTCCTGCTCCAACACTTCTAGGTGATGATGTAGCTGCAATGAGCTGACCCAGCAGCCTGGGAAGCTGAGTCTTCAAGCTGTCCAGTGTAGGGGACTCCACAGCTGCCCTTGGGAGATGACTCCAGTGTCTGACTGTTCTCATGTGGGAAAAGTGACTCCTGAAGCCCAATGGGAATCTCTGCAGCAGTAATTTGTCCCCATCACCCCTTGTCTTTTCCATGAGACTCCTTGTCAAAAGGGAGCCTCCATCCTCCTGCTAGCCTCCCTTTATGTCCTGCTCCATGGTGATGTCTAAGGTCCCTTCTAACCTAAGCAACTCTGTGGTGCATCCAACGGGAGGAAACACAAACTCTATCTGCTTACCTAAAGGCCAAATGTGGCCTGAGATAGAGCTGCTCATTAGCTCCAACGAGAGCTGAAGCATCAAAACAGACCTGAGCTGCTGGAATCCTCTGCCCAGCCCTGCTGTGTATGGCAATATTGGGAGAAAGAATTATGCAAACATAATGGGAAAGCAATGAAATATGACCAAAGCCTTGTAATGATGAATTGTAATGACTCGTAATGAAGATGAAGCAGAAGAGAGAATCACCAACTTCTGTGAAGTGAAAACAGGAGCCAGGAAGAATAAGAGAAGGAAGGGAGAGGGGAGTGAAGGAGAAGAGAAAGGAAGCAACAGCTGGAAATTACTTTGAACTTTTCCATTCAGCATTTTAAAGCTAAAAAGCAATTACTGCCAGGCTGCTGTTGTCTTTTTTTGAACATTAATTCCCAATTATGAATGAAATTAATGAATTTAACAAAGTCCTCATCCTCCTACAGCTCTGCTCTGTGTTGTTGGTGCAAATAATCCACCAGGGACTCTGACTCCAAAGCTCAGTTCCATGTCCTGATTTCTTACAGTTGAAAAAAATAAGAAAAAAGAGATAAGGTGGGGAAGAAGATTTCCAGAAAGAAGGCATGATAACAGGATCCAGCTCGGGCTGTCTGATGCAGAGCAGTGGGAATGCCATTCAGTGGCCTGTGTGGGACAATGGCCTCTGAGGAGGATACTTCTACCCTTTCTCCAGTGGAAATCATGCAAGAACAAAGCTGATAGGCTTACAGAGACACAGAATGGGTTGGGTTGAAAGGGATCTTGAACATCATCCAGCACCAGCCCCCTGCCATGGGCAGGGACACCTCTCACCAGTACAGCTTGCACAAGGCCTCATCCAACCTGGCCTTGAACACCTCCAGGGGGGAGGCATCCACAGCCTCCCTGGGCAACCTGTGCCAGTCTCTCCCCACCCTCACTGTAAAGAATTTCTTCCTCATCTCCACTCTATCAATCTCCCTTCTTCCAGCTCCAAGCCATTGTCCCTCGTGCCATGACTTCCAGCCCTTGTCAAAAGTCCCTCCCCAGCTCTCCTGGAGCCCCACTCAGGCACTGAGAGGCTGCTCTAAGGTCTCCCTGTAGCCTTCTCTTCTCCAGGCTGAACAGTCCAAACTCCCTCAGCCTGCCCCCACAGGGGACAGACCTCCAGCCCTCTGAACATCTTCATGGCCTCCTCTGAACCCACTAAAATGTTTCCATGTCCTTGTGTTGGGGGCATCAGAGCTTGAACCGCACCAAATGTTACATGACAGGATCAGAGTGCTCAGCAATGTAGTGGTCATGAAGATGTTGGGTAGAAGGTTGGACCTGATGACCTTAGAGTGCCCTTCCAACCTTAATGATGCTCAGATTCTCATGCCTTGCTGTCTCATCTCTGCCTTCCATTTGCAAAGAAAGCTCCCAGGGAGGGGACACATCCATAATTTAAACGGCACACAGGTGGCAGTGCAGAGAAACCTCCTCCAGCTAAGGGAGAGCCTCGGAGGCTTTGCACAGTGGCAGATGGTGCTGACTGCTCGCCGGTGCCATGTGGGATCTCTGCAGCAGGAGAGTCAGAGCTGCTGATGCTACAGCCTGAGCCTCGGAGCTCGGCAGGCAGAGTGCAGCATCTCATGGCCCAGTGCTGGGACTCCGAGAAGCCACAATGCTGCTTACTGAGGATGTTGAACGGGGCTGTGCTGCTGTAAAGCTGTGGGACTCCTTCCCAAAAGGCCAGATGGATGAATTATGGAGATTACTGACATTGAAGTGAAAACTCCTCACCTAGCTGCAGGAAATCACTGAGGGAACCTGGCTGCGATGGCAGCAATGCAGAGATGAAGATCTGCAGAACTTGCTGTGAGACTGGTAGCGACACCACCCTGGGAGGGCTCTGCATCTGCAGAGGAAGCTCAGCTAGCAGGCTGGCATCCATGCCAGGACACCTCTTCCAAGTAAGGGCCTTCTACAGACCAGCTGGGGAAGCTAAGAATGTTCTTTCTGTCTCATGACACCAGCAGTGCCCTTCTGCCAGAATCCCAACATGCCAGGTCAGAAGGGACCCCAAGGATTTCCTGCTCCAACATTTCTAGGTGACAGCAGAGTTGCAATGAGCTGGCCCAGCACCCTGGCAAGCTGAGTCTTCAAACTGTCCAGTGGGGGAGAACCCACTGCTGCCCCTGGGAGATGATTCCAATGTCTGACTGTTCTCATGGCAGAAAATTGTGTCCTGGAGTCCAGTGGGAATGTCCCCAGCAATAACTTGTCCCCGTCACCCTTTTGTCTTTCCCATGGGGCTCCTTGTCAAAAGGGAGCCTCCATCCTCCTGCTAGCCACCCTTTATGTCCTGGCCCATGGCAATAAGGTCACCCCCAAGCCCCCTTCTGAAGGCTGAACAACCCCAGCTCTCTCAGCCTTTCCTCATAGGGCAGAGGCTGCCAGTCCTCTGCTCATTGCCCTTCTGTTGGAAGTTACTGTTCCTGCAGCTCAGCAGACAGATTGCTTCAGGAGAGCATTCCTTGATCCACTTCAGTCCTAATTGGTCAGCTTAGCTCAGATGGCACAAGGTTTGTGTGTGCACTAACCTGGCTGAGGCTGCTGGAAGCAGCTGGCAGAGCACTCGTGGGAACCATTCCTCCCACAGACAGGTTGAAGGGATCCCTGCTGGAGATACGAGATACAAACACCTGGAGCAGGCTCCACCACCCAAACCATCAGAGCTCTGCAAAATAAGCATCACCAGCACGACGCTTCTTGCATCGGACACTTGAGGGACAACTAACAACTGTAAGGTCTTAACTTGCAGCCTCCTGTCCAAACGGTAGGACACATGCAGGTCTGAGCAGTCCACAGCATCACAAGATGAACCAGGTTGGAAAAGACCGTTGAGGAGATCACCAAGTCCAACCTATCACCTAACCCCTCCTAATCAACTAACCCTTGGCACAAAGTGCCCCATCCAGTCTCCTTTAAAACACTTCCAGGGATGGGGACTCCACCACCTCCCTGGGCAGCCCATTCCAATGCCAATCACTCTCTCTGGCAAGAACTTCTTCCTAACATCCAGCCTGAATCTGCCCTGCCACAGCTTGAGGCTGTGTCCCCTTCTTCTGTACCTGGGTGCCTGGCAGAAGAGCCCAACCCCACCTGGCTACAGCCTCCCTTTACGGAGCTGTAGACAGCAATGAGCTCTGCCCTGAGCCGCCTCTTCTGCAGGCTGCACACCCCCAGCTCCCTCAGCCTCTCCTCATAGGGCTGTGCTCCAGGCCCCTCCCCAGTCCCAGCTGCTTTAGCTGGGAGCACTGAAGGGATTGGGTTTTTCAGGCACCCTCAGCTGAATGGCCCAGAGTTTTCAGCCAGTTTCCATGTCACCATGGCACTGTCCTTACATTTTCTGTCCTCAGCACACAGATGTGTATTTCTGTGAAGTGAACAAACAGCACAGTTCCTTCATGGATCAGAGCACAGAACACATTTTCTTTTCAGAGCCTTCTGGGCAGAGGACTCCTTATTTAAAAAGCAAGAGTTCAGCAGGCAGTGGCAGGTTTAACTCACCTACTTTGTCCTCTCTCTGCATTAGAATTTAAAACCTACAATAAAAAGGCTAAAACGGGGAACTTTAATAAACACATCTTTTCAAGCCCTTGGAGAGTTCCATTGATTCAGCCTCCTGCACAGCAGCTAATGTTTACACTGAACTTCTGCACAGATCTCAGCACCACTGATGCCCTCCAAAACTTTTTTTTTCCCTTTTAGACCAATTGTTTTCTTTCCTCAGCTCCACTATTTCCTAATGGTCTGACGGTTTCACAGCCTCTCCCTCATACAAACCCACCAAGGCAAAGCTTGGGTCTCCCAAAGCCAGTGGTGTGTGTAAAAGAGACTAGAACTGAATTCAGATGCCAGACTCAAAACTGTCACCTGCTCAAGGCTTGAGCTAGCCAGGGCCCAAGCCTCAGTAAAATCATTAAGGTCCAACCAGCAACACAACACCACCATGGCCACTAAACCATGGCCCAAAGTGCCATGGCCACAGCCTTCTTGGACACCTCCAGGGATGGGGACTCCACCACCTCCCTGGGCAGCCTGTGCCAATCCCTGACCACTCTTGCACCAAAGAAATTGTTCCTTGTCTCCAACCTAATCCTCCCCTGGCACAATTTCAGGCCATTGCCTCTCCTATCACCTGGTATCAGGAGCAGAACCAAACCCCCACCTCACTGCAGCCTCTTGCAGGGAACTGTAGAGAGCAATGAGGCCTCCTCTCAGCCTCCTCTTCTCCAGGCTAAACTCCCTCAGCTGCCTCACTGTTCCTCCCCAGCTCTGTTCTGCAGACCCTTCCCCAGCTTTTTTGCCCTTCTCTGGACACTCTCCAGCCCGTCAATGTCCTTCTTGGAGTGAGATGCTTCCAGATAAGCAATTCAGGAGGTAGTGGAGAGGTCTGCACACATAGCAGGGCTTGAAAAGCAAGCTGCAGCTAAGGCTCAGGGCCAGACCACCACCTTTGGAAGGAAGAAGCTGCCTCTGTTGTAGCATCTCATGGTTACGGCTATTTCAAGAACAAAAGCAGCATCTGACTGCTGGTAATGGAAAAGACCAAGCCTGTGCTGCTTGGGTGAGGCTTCCCTCCTCCTCTTTGCCTGGGGGACTACAGCACAGTTACGTTTCCTCTGCATCTCTAAATGGATACTTGGGTACCTGCTGCACTTTAAGCTGTCATATTTGCTGCCTCTTAGTTATATGCAGAGAGACTATAAATGAGAACAAGCAATACAGCAGGGTGCTATAAGCACAGTCATAAGTCAGCTGGCACATGGCTCTGTTTGACTTGGGTGTCTCTGCTGCCTGAAGCATTCTTCATCATTGTATTCTGAATGGTGATTTGCTAAGGATGGGACCCAGCTCCCAGCTGGCTTCTTGTTTGATGGCTCCTTGAGCTCTCTCCTTCCCCAAGAGAGAGAAAAAAGGTCTTTTCCAGCAGGGATGTCTGCACTGAATGGGAATTTAGCCCTTATGTGCTTTAAAGACTTTCATGAGTCGATCAGAGCAGCTGAAAGATGCTAGTGCAGCACTTGTAGAGGTTGGAATCCTCTGCAGCAAGGGAACAAAATGAGCACAGTCTCACTCTACACCTTGTACCATCACAGTACCTCTGCAGCTAAGAACAGTTCCCGTGGATGGTCAGCAGAAACCGGTGGAAAGAATTAGTGCCACCTAACACCAGGTGACAGAAGGAGAGGAAATGGCCTGAAACTGTGCCAGGGGAGGGTTAGATTGGAGATGAGGAACACTTTCTTTGCTGCCAGAGTGGTCAGGGATTGGAACAGGCTGCCCAGGGAGGTGGTGGAGTCCCCATCCCTGGAGGTGTTCAAGAAACCTGTGGCCATGGCACTTTGGGCCATGGTTTAGAGCCCTTGCGGGCATTAGACTGACAGCTGCGGAATCTGAGAGGGCTTTTTCAACAAAAGTCATTCTGTCATTCTGTAACTCTGTGATCTACACAAACATGAGTGGCTCTCTATTTATAAAAGTGAGGAGCCCATCTGGAAGGTCATCAGCCCTGTTTTACACCGTGCTCAAAGGAAGAGGGAGAGCAAAGTTGAAATACAAAGGAACTCATCTTTAAATGCTCCTTACTTTTTGAGATCTGCTTTGAGACATTGCACAGCACCACAGAATCTCAGAAGGCCATGCTGGAAGAGACCCCAAGGATCATCTGGTCCAACCTTTCCAGGCAAGAGTAGAGCTGAAATGCACTTGGTGTTGTGCAGCAGAATCATGCCCTGCACTTGCTGGTGCCCTGTGGTTCTGAAAGGGTTCCAACAGAAATGTGGACTTCAGTGACAAGTGAACGTTTGTCTTCCTTAGGCTCGACTCAGAACCTCTTAATGATGATAAATAAACACAAAAGATTCTGCTGTGCTCATCAGGAGAGTTTTGAAACACTGCAAACCAAAGCAAAATGTAACTGTCCCCTTGACACCATTTCCATCCCTGGCAGCTCTCATTCCCCCCAGCTAAGCCAGGGAAAGTTTAGAGAGGAAAAATCCTGCACTCTGAGAAGGATCTGGGTTTGGAATCTGGGAACTTCTCTGCTGGAGAATGTCCTTTCTTTCTCTCTTGGGGAAGGAGAGAGCAGCCCTGCAGAGAAGGACTTGGGGGTGCTGGTGGGGGAGAAGCTGGGCAGGAGCCAGCAATGGGCACTGGCAGCACAGAAGGCCAAGGGCAGCCTGGGCTGCACCCAAAGCAGTGTGGGCAGAGCTGGAGAGAGGGGATCCTGCCCCTCTGCTCTGCTCTGGGGAGACCTCAGCTGCAGGGCTGGGGCCAGCTCTGGAGCTCTCAACACAAGAAGGACCTGGACCTGCTGAGGTTTAGAGGGGGCCATGAAGATGATCAGAGGGCTGGAGAACCTCTGCTGTGGGGACAGGCTGGGAAAGTTGGGGCTGTTCAGCTTGGAAAAGAGAAAACTCCAGGAAGACCTTGTAACTACACTCTAGTATCTGAAGGAGACCTACAGGGAGGCTGGAGAGGGACTGTGCAGAAGGACTTGCAGTGATAAGCTGAGAGGCAATGGCTTGGAAGTGGAGCAGGGGAGATTGAGGCTGGACATCAGGATGAGGTTCTGAACAATACGAGTGGTGAAATACTGGAACAGGCTGCCCAGAGATGTGGTTGAAACCCCATCCCTGGAGACATTCAGGGTCAAATCTGATGTGGCCCTGAGTACCTGATCCAATTGGGAGATGCCCCTGCTCAGTGCAAGGATGTTGGACAAGATGGCCTTTGAGGCTCCCTTCCAACCTGATGCAGTGTACAATCCTGTGAGTTATACTGCAGCGCAAACGAAGGAGCTGTGGCACTCAGGTTCTGTCCCAGTGAAGGGAGCTTCTGCCTTGTCCTCTCCTTGTGGGATGAGAGCACAGAATCACAAACATTCAGGCTGGCAAAGCCCTTCAGGATCACCAAGTCCAACCCAGATCCCTCCTCTACTAAGTTCACCCTTAAACCATATCTCCAAGCACCACATCCAAACGAGTTACAAACACCTCCAGAGTTGGTGACTCCAGCACCTCTCTGCCCAGCATGTTCCAGTGCCTGAACACTCTTGCTGAGAAAAAAATGCTTCCTAATATCCCATCTAAATCTACCAAGTGGCAGCTTGAGGCCATTCCCTCTTGTTCTATCGCTATTTAATTGTGAGAAGGAACCAGCAACAGCCTCTCCACAACCTCCTTTCACAGAATCACAGAGTTAACCAGGTTGGAAAAGACCTCTAGGATCAGGTAGCTGCAGACGGCAATGAGCTCTGCCCTCAGCCTCCTGTTTCACAGTAACCATCCTCAGCTCCTTCAGTTGCTCTTCATCAGATTTATTCTCCAGGCCCTTCTCCAGCTCCCTTGCCCTCCTCTGCACTGTCTCCAGCACTTCCACATCCTTCTTGTACTGAGGTGCTCAAAACTGAGCACAATACTCACGGTGTGGTCTCACCAGAGCCAAGTACAGAGGGACAATGCCCTCCCTGCTCCTGCTGGTCACAGCATTTCTAACACAACCCACCCCTCAGGGTGCTGTGGAGGCAGGGAACTAACGTGGCCGAGTCAGGAATATATATAAAACCAAAATTATTTTATCTTCCCGGAGCCTGCCCCCAAAACTATGCACAGGAATTAATTGAGTTTTAATTAGCAGATTCAGCGCGACTGAGATCTTACAAGGATACCACAGAGAAATCTGACTATTTTGGAAGTCAGAAGTTGGAAAAGGCTAAGCTGCTAACCATAGCATTCGCACTATTAATCAGGCTGAGCCAGAATATTACTCACAGGTGAGCCAGGCTGAGCGAAAGGGCACTCCAGAGGCTTCGCCGCTGCTCTCTCTCAAAAGCTGTCCGAGGGTCTTTAGGAACGATCAAGCTGCGTGAAGGCCGTGCTCATGGTGGGCAGCGTCCAAAGCAGGACGTCCCTCAGAAGCTTGTCCCTCGCAGCGCCAGAGGGCTCTTTCTGCAGGCACTATCCAGGCGGGGAACTATCTAAGGCAGGAACCCCAAGGCGGGAAGTCCCCTAGTGTTTATATCTTTCCTAGAACAAGAGACGAGTTACCGCTGCCTGGGCGCGAAGAGCACAGCCGAGCACAGCCTGATCCCCACGGGCCTGGTGCCGAAGGGGCCTCTGCTGCCCCCCTTCACGCCTGCAGGGGCAGCCCTGGTGCCGAAGGGGCCTCTGCTGCCCTTCACACCTGCAGGGGCAGCCCTGGTGCCGAAGGGGCCTCTGCTCCCCCCCGCGGGCACTGCAGGGGCAGCCCTGGTGCCGAAGGGGCCTCTGCTGCCCTTCACACCTGCAGGGGCAGCCCTGGTGCCGAAGGGGCCTCTGCTCCCCCCGCGGGCACTGCAGGGGCAGCCCTGGTGCCGAAGGGCCCCCTTCACGCTTGCAGGGCAAGAGAGGGGACCAGGCTTTTCGCGCCTCTCGTCTCCCATTCACACCACAGAGAGAGAGGAATTTCGGGGTATTCTCGACTCCAGGACAAAGGGATGCTGCAGCTGCCAGTGCATGGCTCTGTGCAGTGCCCAGGGAGCTGGCTACAGCAGGACAAGCTCCCGCACACCATTTAACCTGCTATCAGAGGTGTGAGCACGGCCTGGGGGCCTTGCATTGTGCTGACACAGCCAGGCAGCTCCTCTGGAGCTGGGTGGTGAAGCTCTCTGTGATACCACAAGCTTGCTCTGGCTGTGTTTCAAACCTGCCCTACACATCTGGAGTCTGCAGAGCTTGCTCTAACATTGCTTTGGAGGCTTGATTCTCTTTTGCCCTCTAGCTTCCTTGTACTGAAGGCAGCTGAGATGTGGTGGAACTGTAACTCACTGTGATTTTTAACCCACATTACTCCCCCAGCATGGAGCTGTGGAAATGCATTGCAGGACCTTTCATTGTCTAGGCAAAGGCATTATTTGAGCTCCTTTCACAGCCTAATTTTTGCTTAGCAAATAGCATGTTGTGGTGAGTAGCTATGGATCATTCTCAGATAATACCTAATTACATGGTTAATACCTTCTAATGATGGGAGAGCCTCAAATGTTCAGTCTACATTTTCTAAGCCAACCAGAGCTTGGGCTGCAGCAAGAGCAGTGTGGGCAGCAGGGCGAGGGAAGTGATCCTGCCCCTCTGCTCCGCACTGCTGAGACCCCACCTGGAGTACTGCATACATTTCTGAAGCTCCTGGGACAAGAGGGATGTGAAGGTGTGGGGAGGTGTCCACAGAAGGGCTACAAGGATGAGCAGAGGGCTGGAGCTGCTCTGCTGTGAGGAGAGACTGAGTTGGGTCTGTTTAGTCTGGAGAGAAGGCTCCCAGGTGACCTCATTGTGGCCTTTCAGTATCTTAAGGGGGCTACAAGATACTGAAAGGTCACAATAAGGTCACCTCAGAGCCTTCCACTCTCCAGACTGAACAGCTCCAACTCCCTCCAATCTTTCCATCATGGGCAGGGACACCTCTCAACTAGACTTGGCTGCTCAAGACTTCATCCAACCTGGTCTTGAACACCCCAAGAGAGGAAGCATCCACAACCTCCCTGGGCACCCTGTGCCAGTGTCTCACCACCCTCACTGCAAAGAACTTCTTCCTCACATCCAGTCTGAATCTTTCCTCTGCCAGTTCAAACCCATTCCTCCTCCTCCTGTCACTACAAGACCTTGTCAATAGTCCCTCCCCAGTCCTCCTGTAGCCCCCTTCAGATCCTGGAAGGCCACTCCAAGGTCTCCTGGAAGCTTTATTTTCTCCAGGCTGCAGAGCCCCAACTCTCTCAACCTGCTCTCATAGAAGAGCTGCTGCAGCCCTCTGAGCATCTCTGTGACCTCCTCTAAGTGGCTCAAACAGTTCCATGTCTTTCTTGTGCAGGGGTCTCCAGAGCTGCACACAGTACTCCAGGTGGAGTCTCAGGAGAACATCTCCTTGGGCAACCTGTTCCGGAGTCTTGCCACCCTCATGCTGAAGAACTTCTTCCTAACATCCAGTCTGAATCTCCCCATTTCCAGCTTTGTTTCATTTCCCCCCAGTCCTACCACTACCTGACATCCTAAAGAGTTCCTCCCCAGTCTTCTTGTAGCCCTCTTCAGATACTGGAAAGCCACAATAAGGTCTCCTGGGAGCCTTCTCCTCTCCAGACTGAACAGCCCCCTGCCACAGCAATAAACCTGCTTAATTCACCAGGTAGGGAGCTTGAGCGTGTGGATAATTTCTGTGACTGAAGCGACCTTGCAGGGAACGTACTCCTAAGGGAACATGGTCCCTGCTAAGTGAAGCAAAAGGTTTGACTGTCAAAATGCCTAATTTTCAGCAACAGCCGTGAGTACAGATGTGGCATGAAGAAGAGCAGGGGTTGTGCAGAAGGTGTGAGCTGTGCTGAATTGCTGACTGCTCCTTCCTACAGGCTGGGCTCTGCAGCACGGTCAGCTGCTGCACTCGGAAGAGGACCAGGCACACGAAGTCTGCTTCCTGGGCACTGGCACACAGCCAGGCTCTGACCTTCAGAGTTCATGAAGTTACTCCATTAAAGCACTCCTGACATCTTGGGCAGCCCCAAATGATGTTTCGTCTTATCAGGTAGCAAACAAGCTCTTGGCCTCCTGGACTTCAAGCTACAAGTCAATACCTCCCAGCTGAGGCTGCAGACATGATTAATTCCCTGCCGGCTGCCTGGGTGAACAGCTACATAAATACAGAAGGGATGGTGCCTGGACAGTCAGATACTGCAATCTGGGAAGACAGAAACACAGAGATGCATGGAGAAAGTGAGACAGACAGGGCTAAGGCTCTAAGAACTGATCTGAACAGCAGCAGGCGTCAGAGAAAGAACTGAGTGCATTCGGCAGCCCCTCCAGATCCTGCGCTCTGACTGTGGCTACATCACTGCTTTCCATGGTTCTTAGTACACCTGCATGCTGTGAGTCATCACTGATGAAGGCAAAGAAATAGCCAAGGCCAAAGCTCTGGTGACTGGTTTTGTCACCTCCTGCTGTTGCTCTGTGTAAGCATCACGGGAGTTGTTATTGTACAGCTGGAGGATTGAGGAATCGCAGAATGGAAGAGACACTCAAAGGTCTTCTTGTTCAACCTCCCCTGCACTGTTGGGACATTTCCAACTAGATCAGGGTTCCATCAAGCTTGACCTTGAATGTCCCCAGGGATGTGGCCTCCACTACCTCTCTGGGCAACCTCTACCAGTATTTCATAGAATCACAGAATCAGTCAGGGCTGGAAGGGACCACAAGGATCATCCAGTCCCAACCCCCCCTGCCATGGGCAGGGACACCTCACACTAGATCAGGCTGCCCAGAGCCTCATCCAGCCTGGCCTGAAACACCTCTAGGGATGAGGCTTCCACCACCTCCCTGGGCAAGCCCTTCCAGGTTCTCACCACCCTCATGCTGAACAACTTCTTTCTCACATCCAGTCTGACTCTCCCCATTTCCAGCTTTGTTCCATCCCCCCCAGTCCTATCACTACCTGACAGCTTCAAAAATCCCTCTCCAGCTTTCTTGTAGCCCACTTCAGGTACTGAAAGGCCACAATGAGGTCACCTGGGAGCCTTCTCCTCTCCAGACTGAACAGCCCCAAGTTCCTCAGTCTCTCCTCACAGCAGAGCAGCTCCAGCCCTCTGCTCATCCTCGTGGCTCTTCTCTGGACACCTTCCAGCACCTCCATAGCGCTCTTGTAATTGTGGCTCCAGAACTGGACTCAGTACTCCAGGTGGGGTCTCAGCAGTGCAAAGGTGCCAGGCTCTTTTCAGTGGTGTCCTGTGACAGGACAAAGGACAATAGATACAAGCTGGACCTCAGAAAGTTCCACTTCAACATGAGGAGAAACTTCTTTGGTGTGAGGGTGCTGGAGCACTGGAGCAGGCTGTCCAGAGAGGTTTTGGAATCTCCTTCTCTGAAGACTTTTAAGACCCATCTGGACGTGTTCCTGCATGGCCTGCCCTGGGTGATCCTGCTCTGGCAGGGGAGTTGTAGTGGATCATCTCCAGAGGTCTCTTCCAAGCCCTGTGATTCTAAGATATTGTACTGTTAAATATGAAGCATCACATTCTTAGGAAGCATCAAGATCAGTTATTTTCCAAAGCAATTATCTGTCATGCTCCTCTTTGTGCAAAGATCTTTTTTCACACGACCTAAGCCAAGAGGCAGCTCTCACTTGAGACATCTCAGTTTCTTTCCTGCTGTAAATTCTGTGGCATTCCAATTGGGCCACAGTGAATGTTGCTCAGCCAAGGACTGTGATTATTTAACAAGCATAACCAGAGCTGCAACCACAGTGAAGAGCAAATTGGGAGTGCATGTTCAATGTCATCTCCCAGGGTTATGTCACACTGTGTCTTAAGGCTAAGATGTGATGTTGGAGATCAGGTTCCCTGGTATCCACTGCAGTAGGAGCTCACACTCAGGATGAGCAGGAGCAATGTGAGAGTCTTGTCTTGTGGCTGTTGCTGTCCTGCAGAAAGGAAAGCAGATGCAAAAGTCCAACTGATCTCCCAGATACATGGTCTGAGAATGGCTGCACAGAAGTCCTGACTCCGTCCTGAATTAGAAAGGGAGGTTGTGGATGTTGGAGAGGGTATAGAGGAGGCCATGGCAGGGCAGGGTTGGAACTGGCTGATCTCTAAGATCTTTTCCAACCCAAAATGTTCTATAGACCTGTGAATCTTCTCTGTGTCCTGCCCACCTGGGCTCCCTGTTGCTGCTTTTTCTCTCTCTGCCCATGACACTGAGATCATGGAGCAGAGAGAAACTCCTGAAAGCAGACTCCTGCCTGGACCTGATGGAGCAGGTCCAGAGGAGGCCATGAAAATGCTCAGAGGGTTGGAGCAGCTCTGCTATGAGGACAGGCTGAGGCAGCTGGGGGTGTTCAGCCTGGAGAGAAGGAGGCTCCAGGGGGACCTAACAGCAGCCTGCTAGTGCCTGAAGGGGGCTACAGGAAGGATGGAGAGAAGCAGTTTACAAAGGCCTGCAGTGACAGGACGAGGGGGACTGGGTTCAAGCTTGAGAAGAGCAGATTTAGATTGGATGTTAGGAATAAGTTCTTTACTACGAGGGTGGTGGAGCACTGGAACAGGTTGCCCAGGGTGGTTGTGGCCCCTTCCCTGGAGATATTCAAGGTGAGGCTTGACGGGGCCCTGGGTAAGCTGGGCTGGTGGGGGTGTCCCTGCTGACTGCTGGACTGGATGACCTCTGGAGGTCCCTTCCAGCCTGGACCATTCCATGATTCTGTGATTCTGTGCCCCCCATGCTGCTGTTTCAGAAGTTTCCATTGCAGGGACCTGGAATTCCTGGCACATGGCTAACAGCTCTGCTAACTTCAGCACCGCTGGGACCCTTCCCTGGGCAGGAGAATCACCATGGAGAGCCCGGCTGCATCTGGACACCCAGCACACCTCTGGGCCCTGGCATTCATCCTTGGGCAGTGCAGCACAAAGGCAGCTTTAGCTTGGAGGACCCATCAAATAAGTATGAAAACTGTTCCTGGAGGAGGTAAATATTCGCCAGACAAGCAAGAAGGAAAAGCAATAACAGACCATGTAAGCTACTGCCTCTTATTAGCTCAGCTCCCTTCTCTCCCCGTGTGAAGCACTGTTGCAGTGTTATATTAATCTTTGCTGGGAAGCAATTTAAAGCAGGGACAGTTGTCAGAGTATTATTAAGAACACCCGTTTAATTAGGGCTGCCGTGGTGGCCGCTGGGGAGAGAAATGTAACCCTCCTGTTCATCCACTCCTGCTGCCTCACTCCCCCTCCCCAGCCCCCCCCCCCCCAGCTACAGCAGGAGCGTGTGGTGAATGCTGGAGCACCTGGGGGCCTTTATTACCTCCATCTCCTCTGCTCAGCTAGGGGGTGGCAGCTCTTGCAGTAAGGCTGGGGAGGGAGGTGTGGCAGGCAGAGCGCTGCAGCTGTTGTGGGGCCTTCAGTGCTTGCTGTCCAGAGAGCCTCCTTTCCCTGCCTCCTTGCCCCAGAAAATAATTTGGAATTCTGTGAAGAGACCATGAACAACTATTAATTATCATTAGCAATTTGCCAGCCCAGACCAGCCTCTGGGATTCTCAGAGCAGTTTCACAAATGCAAATTAATTGAGACTACTTCATGAAGCAGTCTGCTAAACTCCTTTTACTGGGGCAAAACAAGGCTGAGAGATGTGAAGCACCTTGCTTGGGTCCAAGGTGGTGCTGCCATTGGACCCCAAGCTTCCCAGCTGCAAACTGTGCATTGGAACCACCTCACAAGTGAGGTTCTGAAGCTCTCCCACCTTTGTGGCCAGCAGATCCAGAGAGGTGCTTCTGCCACTATGCACTGTGCCCAGCTCTAGAGTCCTGAACACAAGATGGACATGGGCCTGATGGTCCAGGGAAGGGTCACAAAGATGCTCAGAGGTCTGGGACACCTCTCATGAAGACAGGCTGACAGAGCTGAAGAAGAGAAGGCTCCAGCGAGACCTTAGAGCAGCTTTCCAATATCTGAAGGGGACTCTTTAGGACATGGACCTGCTGGAGTAGGGCTAGGAGAGGCCACAAAGATGCTCAGATGGCTGGAGGACCTCCCCTATGGGGACAGGCTGGGAGAGTTGGGACAGTTCAGTTTGCAGAATAGAAGGCTCCAGGGAGACCTTAGAGCAGCATTTCAATATCTGAAGGGGACCTTCAGGAAGGTTGAGGAGGGACTGTGTAGAATCACAGAACAACAGGATGTCAGGGGCTGGAAGGAGCCTCAAAAGATCATGTAGTCCAACCCAAGGGAAGGCTTGGAGTGATAGGGTAAGAGGCAATGGTTTGAAACTGGAACAGGGGAGATTCAGGTTACACATCAGGAGGAAGTTCTGCACAATGAAGGTAGTGAGGGAAGTTATTCTCCATGGCAGAGGGGCTGGAACTGGATGATCCTTGTGGTCCCTTCCAACTCTGGCTGATTCTATGACTGTATGATTCTTGCCCCCCACCCTTCAGATAATTATAAACATTAATAAGATCCCCTCTCAGCCTTCTCTTCTCCATGCTAAACATCCACAGATCTTTCAGCCTTAACAATCTTTCATCACTCTGTGTGGGCTAACAGACTGGTCCTAAGCAAAGAGAGGGAGCACCCCTGGATGAGCTGTCATTCGCATCCAGGTGCTCCTCCACACAGCAGGTTGTGGTGAGGCAGCCTGGTGCCACTGCCTGTGATAAAACAGCCTGCAGAAATTATTTGGCACTCTGCAGACAACTTCTGTCACTGCTGCGTCTGCTCTTCAGTGTCAGCTGCTTTCTCAGGCTGCTTGCTGCTGTCCAAGAAGCCTGCTGCTTGTGGATCTCTTCCTGGCAGATTTATTCATGGAGTCACAGATTCATAGAAAGGTTTGGGTTGGAAGGGACCTTAAAGATCTTCTGGTTCCAACCATCCTGCCATGGGCAGGGACACCTCCCACCAGCACAGCTTGCTCAAGGTCCCATCCAGCCTGGCCTTGAACACCTCTAGGGAGGGGACATCCACAGCCTCCCTGGGCAACCTGTGGCAGTACCTCCCCACCCTCACTGCAAAGCATTTCTTCCTTATCCCCAGTCTCAATCTCCCCTCTGCAAGCTTCACTTCATTCTCTCTTGTCCTATCACAACAAGCTCTTGTTAGCAGCTGGGCACAGCCTAGGGTGAAGCTCAGCTTGAGTTCAGCTGAAACCCTGTACCCTGCATCTCCCAAATCACACTCAACCAAAGGCACCTGCCAGTGCAGGATCCCAGGGTATTAGGAGCTGGAAGGGACCTCCATAGATCATCCAGTCCAACCCCCTGCTAGAGTAGGACCATAGAATCTAGTGCAGGTCACACAGGAACACATCTAGACAGGGATGGAAAGCCTCCAGAGAAGGAGATTCCACAACCTGTGGGTCACAGGCTCTGTCCCTCAGTTTGACAAGAGGATGTACAAGTTATCTAAATCCAGCAAGAAACAAACTGAAATGGGAAATTAATGGCTTATGGACCTCTCATTACAGTTCCCACCCCAGTTCTCTTCCTGCCCAGCAGCTAGGAGAAGAGCTCCTCGGCAGTGGAGGCATTGGGAGCACACACACATGCTGCATGCTGGAGTGAGACGCTGAGAAGGGACAGAGACAGAAAGGCAGAAGCAGAATCACAGAATCATAGAATGATTCAGGTTGGAAGGGACCTCAAAGCTCATCCAGTTCAACCCCTGCCATAGGCAGGAACACCTCCAACTAGAACAGAGCGCAAGGAAGACATCAAGGGAGCAGAGACAGAAGATGAAGTGGGAGAAAGTGAGAGGAGCGATGTATGGCAATGGAAAGAGGGAAGGAAAAGCCTCACCCCATGGAGTATGACCTACTACCATCTGAGTGCTCCTCAGGAATTGCAAAGTTCTCTTTGCCACGTGATTTGTGAAGGCATTTACCATAATGGAGCCCTCGGATAATAAGGGGGAAAGATAAAGGAAAGAGCAGAAGCTGGCAGCTCTGTGCATTGCCCTTTGTGGAAATTAATGAGGTTTGTTTACTTTCTGGCTTTTTACAGCCTTCTGAAATGTCAGAAGCCACCCAGATGATCTTGGTGAAAGCACAGCATCAGCCTCCCTCTCGTTCACCCCCTACACGTGGATGTCTTCACCTCTATCCTGGCTGTTTGCTCCAACCCCTTATTTGCTGATGGACCTCTGAATGTAGCCTCAAAACCTTTCTCACACTGGAGGCTGCAATTCTCAGGCAGGGCTTCATTATGAGGGGTAAGACATCATTATGGCTGCAGCACTCCTGGAGCTGTTACACTTAATGGAGTTGGCAGCACACAAACAAGCACCGGGGCTGAGATGTCTGTGTGCAGCAGAAAGCTCTGCAGACCTTTGCAGCTCAGAGGTTGCCTTGGTCTCTGCTCTCCAGCAGGGCCAAAGCTGTGCATGTCTGCTGGGATTACCATGGCTACACTGATGGATGCTTCAGGCTTGCAATGACCTGGTCTTGTTCTTGGCAATTATCTTGCATTGCTGTGGGCTTCCTGCTAACCCAAGAGCTATTCCAAACAATCCCCACCAGCAGCATCTTTCTGCTGCTGCTGTTGCCCCTTTCATACCCTTCCATCTCAGCTCAGCTTTAGTGCCTAGGGGAGTGAGGAAGAAGAGTTTACCAAGCAACCATCCTAAGCCCACGTGTCCCAGGCACACCTGAACCCTGGTGTTAGAACAAGAATTAACGCAGCATAGCAAAGGCAGGGTGGATTATTTAGTTGCCCAACAAATCAGCTGGCTGGAGTGGTCTCTTCACAGCAGCACCACTGGACATTGTCCATCGCTCTTCTCTTTGTCAGGTCTTCCAAAGAGGCTAGTGACAGAAAGTCAATGTCCTTTCCTATTCAACAGGTGAGTCACAGAATGGTTTGGGTTAGAAGAGACCCTAAAGATCATCCCTTTCCAATCCCCCTGCCATGGGCAGGGACAACTTCCACCAGGTTGCTCAAGGCTTCATCCAGCCTGGCCTTGAACACCCCCAGTGAGGAGATGCTTCCTTTTCTGATTCCAGTCACCCCTCTCCATTGCTGCAGCTCATCTGATTCTTCAATTCCTGGGTTTGGTTTTGGGCTCCTCACTCCAAGAAGGACATTGAGGGCATGGAGATTGTCCAGAGAAGATCTGAAGAACAGGGCTGGTGAGGAGCAGAAGAGGGAGCTGGGGGTGTTTAGTGTGAAGAGGAGGAGGCTGAGGGGAGAGCTCATTACTCTCTGCAGCTCCCTGCAAGGAGGCTTCAGTGAGGAGGGGGTTTGGCTCTGCTTCCCAGTATCAGGTGAGAGAAAGAGAGGAAATGACCTGAAACTGTGCCAGGAGAGGTTTAGGTCAGAGATGAGCAACAATTTCTCTGCTGCAAGAGTGGTCAGGGATTGGCACAGGCTGCCCAGGGAGGTGGTGGAGTCCTATCCCTGGAGGTGTTCAAGAAGCCTGTGGCCATGGCACTGTGGGCCATGGTTTAGTGGCCATGATGGGGTTGGGTTGCTGATTGGACTGGATAAGCTTAGAGGGCTTTTCTAGCTTCAACAATTCTGTGATTCCAGCTCTGTTATGGGTTCTGGCAGATCTGTCCTTGACTGTGGCCGTTGACTGGTAAC
The DNA here is from genome assembly GCA_013400475.1 of Tricholaema leucomelas. Lineage (NCBI taxonomy): Eukaryota > Metazoa > Chordata > Aves > Piciformes > Lybiidae > Tricholaema lacrymosa > Tricholaema leucomelas. Next base: position 758,771 of record WAAF01019477.1, read on the forward strand.
AAACTGCTCTCTCTGTAAGTTATTCAGGTGCCTCAAAGACTTGTATGGGGATACACAAGGGCAGTTCTTTGAATTCCAGAAAGGTCTCCCCAGACACTCCCTGCCTCACAGAGCTACACAGTGCCTGTGCTGCCCGTGTGTAAGTCCCTTCTGCCATTTCCAGGTGTGGGATCACAACAGAGTATGGGAAACTTTCATCATCTTTAAATTATCTTGAGCCACTGTGGGGTCCAACCCAGTTCTGCACAGCCCTGCTTCTACCTCAGCATTATTCTCTTAGTCCATTTCATGACTGCCATTGAGTCGCTGTCGTCAGGGTTACAGCTGGCTCATGGTCACCCATAGCTCACATCTGAAAATCCTCCTGGGGCTATTACGAAGGAAGAGAGCTTCAATGTAACAGGAGATCCAAATGTCCCCCCACCTCCAAGTACGGCGACTACACCACCTCCCTTGGCAGCCCATTCCAATGCCAATCACTCTCTCTGGCATAGAATCATAGAATCAACCAGGTTGGAAGACACCTCCTAGATCATCCAGTTCAAGCTAGCATCCAGCCCTGTCCAGTCACCGTTTCTGATCCAGGCCAGGATGCCATTGGCTCTCCTGCTCACCTGGCACACTGCTGGCTCATGTTCAGCCACTCTCTACAAGCACCTCCAGGTCCTTCTCTGCCTGGCTGCTCTCAGCCACTCTGTCCCCAGCCTGTAGCGCTGCTTGGGGTTGTTGTGGCAAAGTGGCCTCTGCCCACCCATCCAGCCTGGCAAGGTCCCTCTGCAGAGCTCTCCTACCCTCCAACAGATCCACACCTGCTCCTACCATCCTTTGGCCATGTCCTTCACCAAGGTCCTGACTGGAGGCACACTGCTGTTGTTGAACATCAAACCCCCTAGCAGGCAGTAGTATATTATTGTTTTGATAAGCCCCACCCTAAATTCTGATCAAATTCAACCTCCTTAGCTTGATAACAGCAGCTCCATTAAAAGTCTGCCTCCTTCATTGCTTTTGCCTTTTCCCATCCCCTGTCATGAGCTGATCTCTAACCAGCTAAGCAGAAACTTGATTAAAACTGTGAGAAAAGGAAGATTTCCTCCTCTACAAGAAGATTTAGTGCAGAGCTGTTTCAACCTCCTCCCCACAACAGGTTTTCACAACATGTTGCTAGAAACCACTCGCATGTAAAGCTTTCTCCAAATGCAAGCTGGGCAGCCCAGGCCAATTTCTGTCCCTCCTAGTAATACATCAACTTATCTCAGCATTCCAGCATCTTCTCAGTGGTTTTAATACCTGCCAAAGGTTTATGAAGAGGTGACTCACTGTCAAATATCAACAAGCAATTTACAAGCAACATTTCAAATTGATTCCTGGAGGAGATGGAGCTGTTTGTGACACAAGTGTTTGATTGCCATCCCCTCAGCACAGCTCCTGCACACCAAAAAGCAATTACCAGATGGAAGTGGAATTCACAGAACCACAGCACCTCGGAGGTTGGAAGGGACCTCCAGAGATCATCAAGTCCAACCTCCCTGCCAAGCAGGATCACCCAAGGTAGGTGACTCAGGAACACATCCAGGTGGGTTTGGAAAGTCTCCAGAGAAGGAGACTCCACAACCTCTCTGGGCAGCCTGCTCCAGGGCTCTGTCACCCTCAGTCTAAAGAAGTTTCTCCTCACGTCAAGATTAAACCTTCTCTCTTCCATTTTGCATCCACTGCTCCTTGGCTTATTACTGCTGACCACTGGAAAGAGATTGCTCCCAGGCACTTGCCCCTCACCCGTCAGATATTTGTACACATTGATCAGATCTTCTCCAGATTAAACAAGCCCAGGGTTGGGAGTGATAGGGTGAGGGACAATGGCTTTGAACTGGGAGAGGGGAGATTGAAACTGCAGATGAGGAAGAAATTATTGAGTGAGGATGGAAAGACACTGGCATTGGTTGCCCAGGGAGACTGTGGATGTCCCCTCCCTGGAGGTGTTCAAGGCCAGACTGGATGAGGCCTTGAGCAACCTGTGCTGGTGGAAGGTGTCCCTGCCCATGGCACAGGGGTTGGAACTGGATGATCATTAAGGTCTCTTCCAGCCCAAACCATTCCATGAACTCTCTGTGCAGGACATCAAATGCACTTATCTGGGTTTTTCCACTATTGCTGCCAAAGCCTTTTCCCTCACTTGCTGTTCTGACCATGCATGACCAACATACAGCATCTCTGGGAGCCTTTAGGACTCTCTTTATCAGATTACTCTACCAAATATGCTCTATCTGACCACCAAATTGAATGGAACTTGCTGGAATGAAATATGTTTGTGACCAACATTCTAAGGGCTGACATTGTCTGGATAATGACTAAAGAAAGCATATACACATTGGGTGTCCTCTTATCCTCTCGATTGTAGTCCTGGGGCTGTGTGTAAGGGAGAAATCGCATGTGAAAAACAGAAATTGAACCCTGTAAAGTCAAGGTCTGAGAAGCTCTTGGCCAAGGCAGAGAAGATTTGAACTGCAGTCTGGGGCACTGAAGAGGATTGGCAGTGAGAATCAGAAGAGAAAAGACGAGGTGGAGCAGGAGTTGCACAGGTCACTGGAACAGCATCGTAGGCAGAGGGATGGAAGGACAGAGCAAGAGCCAAAACATAGCAGAGAACTGAATGCATTCATCTCTGGACACTTATCTCTACCTATTCACCTGCCCACACCGTGTCTTCTTTTTATGTGCATCTGTCTCTGTGACCAAACCGATTCCTTATTCTTCCTTTTCTAACATCCTGCTTCCTTCTCTCTACATTAAGACTCCACATTGAATTCTTTGTCCAGTTCTAGTGTCCTCACCATAAGAAGGACACAGAGCTGCTGGAGTGAGTCCAGAGGAGGCCGCAAAGATGACCCAAGGGCTGGAGCAGCTCTGCCTTGAGCACAGGCTGAGAGAGCGGGGAGTGTGCAGCCTGGAAAAGAGAAGACCCCTGGGGAACCTCAGAGATGCCTTCCAGTGCATGAAGGGATCCTGCAGGAACGCTGCAGAGGGACTTCTCCTGAGAGTGTCTAGAGACATGACAAGAGGGAATGGTTTGAAGCTGAGGCAGAGCAAAGTTAGACTGGAGCTGAGGAAGAAGTTCTTCAGTAGGGGGGAGGTGAGACTCTGGAATAGGCTGCCCAAGAAGGCTGTGGCTGCCTCCTGCCTGGGGGTGTTCAAAGCCAGGTTGGATGAGACCTTGAGCAGCCAAGTCTAGCTGAGAGGTGTCCCTGCCCATGCAGAGGGGTTGGAGCATATGATCTCTGAAGTCCCCTTCAAGCAAAGCCATTCTATGATCTTCCTAAACTTTCTATGATGTTTCTAACCTTTCCATGATCTTCCTAAACTGGCTCTTCCAGTCCATCTCTGCTTGCACTGAAAACTTCCTCCTTCCTCTCATCCAGTCCCTCGCAGAACACATTCAGAGCTCTTTGGACACAACCAAGCTCCAGTTCCCTGGGTAAACAATCATCTCCTTTCCTGTAATCCCAGGACTGCTCATGGCAAAGGGGAGGGAGCTAAATTTAATTGAATATCATAAAGGCTGTTATTTTTCAAATAAATTATCAGGGTGCAACAGGACTTTATTAAACCACAGAGAGATTAAGCAAGGTCTGGCTCCCTTCAATTATTAACCAGGTACTTGTTCTCCAGAAAAGGCCCCATGAAAATTTAAAATCTAGAGGAAGATGAGGCTTCACTTTGAGCTGCCCACTTCATCTGTGAGGAATGTTTTATTCAGAGGCCTCAGATGAACCCTGCAAGGTTTGGTCCTCAATAATCCATCACTGGCACACATCGAGGGATTGATAGGAAGCTGTGCCAGGAGAAGGGGAGGACATGGCACCTTTGGAGGATCTGTGCCCAGGAGGCTTGTTTCAATGCATGAGATGCCCCACATCAGCAGGCAGACACTTTACAAACTGGATGCCTTCGTTGTTGTTGTTGGTTTGCTCAGTTACAGCCCTACAGTCTCAGCTCCTGCTCAGAGTGAAATGGGGGCGAGTTGAAAGGAGAACACTGTGTCTCAAAAGCCTTGGTGCTGAGTTTGGCCAAGCCCCTGGGATCTTAGGAAAACTGCTACAAAGTCAGCCTGGACGTGGGTTATGGCTTTGGTGAGGCCACACCTGGAGCAGTGTGTTCAGTTTTGGGCACCGTGTGCTGGTTTGAGGTTAATTGAAATGTTTTACAGAGAGAAACTGGATCCTTAGCTGTGAGAAGAAAGAAAACCCCCAACATATACCCTCTAGCACCCATTCTTCTGCTGAGAAGTGCAACCAGTCAGAACAGAGCTCAGACACTGCCTGCTCACACACTGCTCAGCTCTCGCTGCCGGCTGTGCCTGCCCTCCGGCCGGCTGCTCTCTGCGGCTGCTCTGCCTTAACTCTAACCCCATCCAACCCTTTTTCCTCTAACCTCCTTCTCTTTTTGACATCTCACCTCAGATTTCCAGATTTATCACATGAGATATGCCTGGGTTGATCTGGTTATTCCCGAAGGAGGGAAAGAAGGAGGGGGGGTCAGGTCGGGAGCCGTCCTGGGGACTCTGTTTCTGGAGGGGTGTAGTGTTCCTGTGTAACTTCTCATTTGTACAGATTTGTGTGTATCTGCTTCTAAATCGTGCTAAGCTGTAAACATAGCTTCATTCTTTAACTTCCAGCTGCCTGGGTCTAGTCTGGGTGATTTTCTTAAGTGTGGGGGGTAGGTAACACCCAAAGCATCACACACCACAATACAAGAGAGATGTGGAGCTGCTGGAGCAGGTCCAGCGGAGGGCAACAAAGCTGGGGAAGGGCCTAGAGAATAAATCTTATGAGGAGCGACTGAGGGAGGTGGGGATGGTTAGTGTGAGGAAGAGGAGGCTGGGGGGAGACCTCATTGCTCTCTACAGCTACCGGAAGGAACACTATGTAGAGGCTGCTGCTGGGCTCTGCTCAGGCAATTGGAGACAGACCAAGGGGGAATGGCCTCAAGCTGAGGCTGGGGAGGTTCAGATTGGACATTAGGAAAGAGTTTTTCCTGGAGAGAGTGGTCAGGGACTAGAATGAGCTGCCCAGGGAGGTGCGGGAGTCCCCCAGCCTGGCTGTGTTTCAGGGTGGTTTGGATGTGGTGCTTGGGGCTGTGGTTTGAGGTGACTCTTGTAGAGCAGGGTTCTAGGTTGGACTTGGTGGCCCTGAGGGGCTTTGCCAGCCTGGCTGTGTCTGTGATTCTGTGATTCTATCCAAAACCAAGCTCAAAGGAAGACTGAAGGTCAGATGCAGCTGAATGCAGGTCTACTGGCCAGGCTTGTACAGCACTGGTGAGGACACTCCTCAAATACTAGGTTCAGTTTGGGGACTTCACTCCAAGAAGGACATTGAGGGGCTGGAGATTGTCCAGAGAAGGGGAACAAAGCTGGGGAAGGGTCTGCAGAACAGGGCTGGGAAGGACCAGCTGAGGGAGCTGAGGGTGTTCAGCCTGGAGAAGAGGAGGCTGAGAGTAGACCTCATTGCTCTCTGCAGCTCCCTGAAAGAAGACTGCAGTCAGGTGGGAGTTGGGTTGTTCTCCATAGGGTGATAGAAGGAGAGCAAAAGACCCCAAATTGTGCCAGGGGAGGGTTAGGTTGGAGCTTAGGAATAATTTCTTTGGTGCAAGAGTGGTCAGGGATTGGCATAGGCTGCCCAGGGAGGTGGTGGAGTCCCCATCCCTGGAGGGATTCAAAGGCATGGAGAAGTGATGCATCAGGATGCAGTTTCATGGTCATGGTAGTTGGTTTCGCTTGGACTAAATGATCTTAGAGGTCTTTTCCAAGCTTCATGATTCTATGAGTCTATAAAGGTCATCTGTAGCCAAGTGCAGACCTTTGGCTCAGGCATTTTGTTACCAGCCAGAAGCAGCACTGGCAGGGCTGTGCACCTGTCTGATCCCAGTGCACTGGTGCAGAGCTGGAACTCCAACCTTGCTTTTATTGCTTTCATTGTTTGCATTGGAATAGGGCCAAAAGGCAGCCAGCTGACACCAAGGCCAGCAGAGTGTGTGGCTGATGCTTTTGTTCTTACATAAGGACAATAAAAAAGGCCAAAGGAGGGAAAATAGAGGAAATCTGGTACAGAAGGGAAGTGTTTTGCACATGGTGCCTGTTGTACGAGTTAAGCTTTGAGCACAAGAGGTCCTTTTACCCAATGTGGTTATTCTTGAGGCCCCACACAGGTTTTATTTCTGCTGTGGATTTGACTTCTTAACAAAAGAGCTCTTGTGAAAGTGTTTCCTGCTGATGCTCAATACTCAGGGAAAAGTGTGGCTAGGAAACCAAGGCAAGAGGGTAGAACCACTTGGAGTACTGTGCTGAGCTATGGGACCACCAACACAAGAGGGACATGGACGTGCAGGTCTAGAGGAGGCCACAAAGATGATCAGAGGACTGGGGCACCTCTCCTGTGAGGAGAGGCTGAGAAAGTGGGAGTTGTTCAGCCTGGAAAAGAAAAGGCTCCTGGGAGAACTTTTGTCTACACTTTGGTATCTGAAAGGGACCTGCAGGAAGGCTGGGGAGTGGCTGTTTGGAAGGGCTTGGAGTGATAGGATGAGAGGTGATGGTTTGAAACTGGACCAGGGGAGATTTAGGTTGGACATCAGGAGGAAACTCAGCACAATGAGGGTGGTGAAATCCTGGAGTGGGTTGGAATGGCTGGAGACATTCAAGGTCAGACTTGATGAGGTGCTAAGCAACTTGATCTAGTTAGAAATGTTTCGGCATCCTGCAAGGGGTTTGGGCAAGAAGACCTTTGACTTTCTCTGCATTTTGTGACTCTATGGCTATGCTCACAGGTTCCTCACCCCTTACTCTTTCCTCCCTTTCCCTGTTTCTGCAATTACTGTGCTTTCCAAGGTGAGATTAGGCAGGAACAAGGCTGCTGATCTAAGCAGGAAGATTAGCTTTATCTCTTCAGGATAAGGCTACTCAGCTCATGATAGTCTGTTATCTGTATTCCTAATGAGCAGAGATGTAATGGAGAATGGCCAGACTGCAGTGAGCAGCCAAAGTGAGTTGTAAGCAGAGGCTGTGTCTCTGTTCAGCCTGCCCTGGGCTCTGATAACAACAGGCTGGGCACACAGACGCCAAGTGAGTCACATCACAGCAAGGACATGAAGCCACAGGTTTGAGGCACTGCCACCAGGCCCTGATGCACCTGGCCTCAACTAATCTAAGCTTAGGGAAAGAAGAAAGAAACGGTGGGGACAGACACTCATTAGTCAAATAACAAGAGTGGCAACAAAGAGTACTGCAACAGGTTGCAGTCTGAAATATGGCTGAGCTGTCGCTGGGTAGGATGCCTCTGCTAGCGCAGAGGGGGTCGGACTAGGTGGCCGTCAGAAGCACCTTGCAACCCAGGCCACTCTGTGATTCTAAGCGAGAAAAGACCATGTCTGTGGGGATCTTCATGGAGCTAATGATGGAAGCAACAACTGCTGTGCCCAGCTGGCTGAAAGCAGAGGGAACCAAGACAGCAGATGACAATGAGAACCACTTCTCCCTTCTAAGTTAGCCTGAGCAGACCTGCACTTGTCATTTGCTGAGTGAAACAGGGGGCTTGGTAATTTGACCATCTACACCCTGCTTTTGCATGACATATTTATAGCTCAGTGAATGGAATAATCCCTTCCTGATTCCTAACACATGGAAGTGCAACGCTAGGGAATTGCTTTGCAGGGAAGCTCAGATTCTTTTACAGTTTCTCTTCTCCAGTACGAAAACTGCCACCATGGTTGAGAATTGCTCTGTGCTGGCACAGAGGCACTGAACTGAGTGCTCTGCTGCAAACCTGGGCTGAGCAGCAGCAGCACGAGGAAAAGAACATCCAGCATAGCACAGGGCTTTTAAGTGTTTGTAACAGCATCTTTGGCTGATTAAAGAAGTGTTCATGTTAATCGTATCTTGTGCTTAATGAACTAATACAAATTGCATCAAGCAGTGACTTTTTTTTCCCCTGTGGTGAGCTTCCCCACAACACAAACTTCTGGAAGAAAAATGAAGTGGAAGGCCCCTCTGAGGCAGCCTTTCCTTCACTTGAATGGCAGAGCTCGGAAGGGTAAAATCAAGGCAGTGTTTCCAAGCTACCAGTGAAACAGAGAGGCTCTGGAGTCTCCTTCTCTGGAGACTTCCAAAACCAACCTGGATGCCTTCCTGTGTGATCCTGCTTGGCAGGGGGGTTGGACTGGATGGTCTCTGCAGGTCCCTTCCAGCCACTAAGGTTCTACAATTCTGTGACCTCTCTGCTATCAGCTTTTCTCCATGCACAGAGTGAACCCCAGCTCTGGTGAGTGCTGGGTTTTGTCCTGTCTTTTCATCATTTCTGGTATGCTCATTGCCAGTCTATTCCTGGCTCTGCTTCTGACTCACAGCATGCATTTGGGTGCACTCATGTCAGTGTCTCCATGCCTCAGCTTCCTTCTCAGTAACATTTAACAAGCTGAAATCACTGCTCATGTGTGGAGCACTTTGAAATTCCTGGATAGGAGTAAGAAAGTGGCTTCTGCTATAAAAGATGACCAAATTTGTGAATGAATAAACTAAGGGTCAGAGAATATCTTGGGAAGATATCTGAGAGAGATAATGGAGCATTTATTTATAGAGCCATCAGAAGACTAGAGCTAGGACTTCTTGCAAATGGAAGCAACAGTCCATTTCTTTGGGCCCTGGGCCAGATCATACAGAGGCTGACACATTATTAAAAGCAGAGCAGGGCTGTTTTCCAGCGCTCAGGGCAGCCTTGCTCACTGCCATATGTTTCTGTTTCTCTCTCTAGCTTTTCTTCCCACGATCTGATATGGTTCTGCAATCTATTGCTGTGCTCTTCAGCTAAAGAATCTCATCCTGAAAGGATCAGGGAGAATTTCTCCTGTTTTCTTCTTGCCTTTACATAGTTCTTTCTGCCACTTTCTGCAGTAACACCTTGGGCACTGGACCAAGATTTTTGCTTGTTTTCTGAGAACTCCTTCGACTCATAGATTCATATAATGGATCATATCGGAAAGGACCTCAGAGCCCATCCAGTTCCAACTCCCCTGCCATGGGCAAGGACACCTTCCACCAGCACAGGCTGCTCAAGACCTCATCCAACCTGGCCTTGACACCTCCAGGGAGGGGGCACCCACAACCTCCCTGGGCAACCTGTGCCAGTGTCTCCCCACCCTCACTCTCAAGAATTTCTTCCTCATCTCCACTCTCAATCTCCCCTCCTCCAGCTCAAAGCCATTGTCTCTCATCCTGTTAACTACAAACCTTTGTCAAAAGTCCCTCCCCAGCACTCCTGCCGCCCCTTCAGGTACTGGAAGGCTGCTCTAAGGTATCCCTGGAGCCTTCTCTTCTACAGGTTGATCAGCCCCAGCTCTCTCAGCCTGTTTCCATAGAGGAGATGCTCCAACCCTCTGTTCCAGACCAGTGAAATGTAAGGATCTGTGACCTGCAAGGTGTGACCTCTAGACCTCATTGTCCTAAATGTGAAGTGTGAAGCCCATGGAGAGCTGTGCATGGATCCTTTCTGGTGGCAATGGAGGAGGCAGCCACAAGCAATCTGCCCTTAGAGCTTTTGCAGTTTTGCTGAAGTCTTCATAATTTTCCCAGGCACTTCTGCTGCAGTGCAGCTATTTCAGCCTGGTCAATGGCAAAAAACTGCCTGATGGCAACACACTGTGGTCCCTTTGTTTATTACAGGGAAGATTTTGCCCTTGTTATATTCCTATTAAAAAGGAATGATACTGCACAATATTCCTAGATGTAGGGAAGCTGCCTGCCAACTCAGTTCAGCCTGAGCCAATCCAATCTACACATCCATATGCAGAGATGTTCAGAAACTCACTTGAGAGCTGGAAAGAGAGGAAGTAATAATTTTCTAACCTGCAAAGATGCTGCTGTGAACAAGGTTAAATGGAAGAATTAATCTTTGCTCAGCAATGTTTTACTCGTGGGGTTTTCAAGGCTGGGGACTGGGCTGCCTGGACGCTGCATCATTTTTATCATGGCACTTCATTTCTCCTTTTACTGCTGCCTCTTGCCTCTTTCCCCTCCCTCTCCTTTAATTCTCAACCTTTTTTTTGTAAACGGTGCTGACTTATCTGGCCCCTCCAAGTCTCTCTCCCTGCCCTCCTCTCCATTTAACTCTCCATTGGAAGGATCAATTTAAAGCAGGGTGACTGCTTTGGCCGCGGACCAGAGGGTTGTGCAGTCAGGATTGCTTTGTGGCTCAGAAGAGCTCAGGTGCTATGGTAACAGAGGTCACAAAGCTATTCAGGCAGAGATGATAGCTGTCATTGTCTTCGTTCCCCATTCCAGGCACCTCAGGGGCTGCCTTTGGATTTTGATTTCAGGACACCCCAATGTTAAGTGGCTTCATGCTGCAGGGTGTGCCCGGGTTGGTTCGTTTGTTGCTGTCACATTTTATATACAAATCACCTGGTCTCACCAAGGCTTTAGGGTTTCATTGTCCTCTAAATAAGCAAAACAGACAACGTTACTCTTCTCAGTTGTGCCTTGGGATAGAACAAGGGCTGATGGGTTACAAACTGCAGCACAGGGAGTTCCTTCACAACATGAGAAAGAACTTCTTGACTGTAAGGGTCACAGAGCACTGGCACAGGCTGGCACAGAGGCTGTGGAGTCTCCTTCTCTGGTGCCTCTCCAGTCCTGCCTGGATGTGTTCCTGTGCCACCTATGCTACATTCTTTGGTCCTGCTCTGGCAGGGGGTTGGACTTGATGATCTCTGGGATCACAGAGTCACAGAATCACAGACACACCCAGGCTGGCAAAGCCTTTCAGGACCACCAAGTCCAACCTAGAACCCTACTCTACAAGATTCACCTTAAACCATATCCCTAAGAACCAGAACCAAACCACCCTGAAAACACATCCAGGGTTGGAGACTCCACCACCTCCCTGGGCAGCTCATTTCAGTGCCTGACCACTCTCTCCCTGAAAAAGTCTCTCCTAATGTCCAACCTAAACCTCCCCAACCTCAGTTTGAGGCCATTCCCCCTTGTTCTGTCCCCAGTTGCCTGTGAGCAGAGCCCAGCAGCAGCCTCTCCACAGTGTCCTTTAAGGTAGTTGTAGACAGCAATACAGCAATGAGCTCTGCCCTCAGGCTCCTCTTTTTCAAACTAAGATGTTGGGGATTGGAGGTCCCTTCCAACCCCTAACATCCTGTGATCAATTTCAGCGATGTCCACAGCAAGGCTGATCTTCCAAATGATACCTGGGGGGTAAATTCCACATAGCCTGAGACTCCACTGGGAGCTCACTGTAGTTACTGTATGCAGGAACACCTTTCATCCTGTATAAAACTCCCTCCCAGGACTTAAATGCTTTTATTGCTTTTTATGTGCAGAGGAAGATTATAAGAGCAACTGTAAAAGAAACTAAAGCTTGACTCAAAAAGGAGAGCAGATGATAGATCAGACTACTTGTGCTGGGCCCTTGGTCGATTAGCAAATTTGAACAGTTCATAGATTCACAGAATGGGTTAGGTTGGAAGATACCTCAAAGCTCATCCAGTTCCAAACCCCTGCCATGGGCAGGGATACATCCCACAAGCACAGGTTGCTGAAGTCTTCATCCAGCCTGGCCTTGATCACCTCCAGGGAGGGACCATCCCTGACCCCTTCCAGTTTCATTGCTTCCTCACCAAAGGAGTTTCTCTGCTGATGGATGTTGTGACTTACAGCACTGTCAATCCCATTTTCTGTTCCTAGCCCTTATGTCTCAGAACCAAAGAATCAGACAATGAACCAGGTTGGAAAAGACCACACACATTTTTTCCCCTCACAGGGAAAAACTTCTTCCTCAGGTTCACATGGAACCTCCTGTGCCTCAACTTCCATCCATTGTCCCTTGACTTCCACCTATTGCAATGAGGCACAGGAAGTTCAATGAAAAGGTGAGAAAAAAAATCTTCCCTGTGAGGGTGACAGAGCCCTGGAACAGGCTGCCCAGGGGGGTTGTGGATTCTCCCTCTCTGGAGATGTTCAAAACCTGCCTGGATGTGTTCCTGTGTTATCTGGTCTGGGAGATCCTGCTCTGGCAGGGAGGTTGGACTGGATGAGCTTTGGAGATCCCTTCCAGCCCCTGACATGCTGTGATTGTGATTCACCAGACTTGGCTGGGGATGTTCCCTCAGGTTTCCTCAGCCTTTCCTTCTCTAAATCCTGTTGGCATTAGCTTTGCCAACGTTTTCATCCTAGGTGTTAAATGAATCCCCCTGGAGAGCTGAGCAAGCTGAATAGCACCCAAGTCCAATCCCAGTTTCAAACTTCTCTCCAGGCTCTACGGTGGATTAGCCAAGTCCAGTATAAATCCCAGCCCCCTGTGCTGAGATTTCTTCTGTATATTTTGGCCAAGAGAGAGTTAAAAACCATGGAGCTGAAGTTCTACTCCTGCATGTCTGCCACTGGAGCAGATTCACTGCCTGGGATAATTCCTCTGAACTGAACAGCAGTAACCCAGGGATGAACCTAGCCTACAAGCCGTAAGATACTCTGCACTGTAAATCCCCTTTCTCATTTCTAGCTCTGGCTCCACAATATTTATTGTCTGGGCTAGTGAAGCAAAGAGCAGTGCCACATACCTGCGACACAAACATGCTGTCAGCAAGCCTGCTGTCTGATGGCCTGGGTGACTGGAACCGGGACTCAGGTATTAGCAGCTTTTATCTACAAGGGGAGGGAAAGCTCCAATTCCAGGATATGAAATGATCCATCGCAGCTGATGCACCCAGATGGCTTTAGGAGAGGCAGGAATGGATTGCCCAGTTCACCATATTTAAAGAGACCAAGCCAAAGAGTAAATCCTCACACTGGTGGGTCCATTTCCCTCAGCAGAAGACACACAGAGTCACAGAACCATAGAATGGTTTAGGTTGGAAGTGACCTCAAAGCTCAGCCAGTTCCAACCCCCTGACATGGGCAGGGACACCTCCCACTAGAACAGGTCACTCAAGGCCTCATCCAACCTGGCCTTAAACACCTCCAGGGAGGGAGCGTCCACAGCCTCTCTGGGCAGCCTGTGCCAGTGTCTCACCACCCTGACTCTAAAGAACTTCTTCCTAACATCCAGTTTCAATCTCCTCTCTGCCACTTCAAACCCATTCCTCCTCCTCCTGTCATTACAAAACCTTGTCAATGGTCCCTCCTGTAGCCCTCTTCAGATACTAGAAGGCCACTCCAAGGCCTCCTTGGAGCCTTCTGTGTGATTCTGTGTCGTACTTGTACTGTACTATGATTGAAGTAATCCAAGGAAGTCTTTTGGACAACCATCAGCTCCACTTTCCATTTCACCTGTTTCCCAGTAGCAGACAGGGTGAAGATGCTCAGAGGGCTGCAGCAGCTCTGCTCTGAGGACAGGCTGAGAGAGTTGGGGCTCTGAAGTGTGGAGAAAAGAAGGCTTCCAGGAGACCTTGGAGACACTGGCACCCGTTGTCCCAGGAGGTTGTGGCTGCTCCCTGCCTGGAGATGTTCAAGGCTAGGTTGGAGGAGGATTAGGGTGGATGTTTCTGTGAGATTCTGTGAAAGAAAGAGTTAATCTGCAGTGCCTGAACTAAAACAGAAGCTGAGCTGACCTCAGCAGAGAGCAAGCCCTGGCAAAGCCTATCCAGCTCACATTTTCACGCGTATCTCATTTTCACCAAGTGGATCTGGACAGCTGATAAAAAGCTTTGAGATCCCTCCAGATGAAAGCTGCTATAGAAGCCTGGCAAAATTGTCGCTGCTGCCTCATCACGCTTGATATGCTTTGTAAGGTCATTTCCTGCTGAGGCTCTGGCATTAAACAAAGCTACACAGAGCACCATCACAAGGTCACTCTATGTACTTAATTCTTCGCATTAAAATTCCTCCTCTGCCATGCCTGTTGATTGGTTTCTCTGTTTAATTAGTTACAATGGCTGTATGAGCTGGGATTCTGTTGTCTGTCAGCAGGGCAAATTAGCATATCCATAAAGCCAATGACAACCTCTCATCTTTTAGGACATCCGTTGCAGGGAAGTGTTAAGTGACTGACCTCATAATTGGCAACTGCTCTCTGCTTACTCCTGGACTTCTGGTCTACAACCTTCTGTCTTGAACCCTGTCAAAGGCATCTCTACGAGCTGGTGGCAGGTTCAAGGCTACCCTGACTGACACCACTACAGAACATTGGCAGCTACCTCTCAGAGTTCACAGGATCAGAGAATGAACCAGGTTGGAAAAGACCTCTGAGGTCATCGAGTCCAACCTATCACCTAACACCTTCTAATCAACTAACCCCTGGCACTAAGTGCCTCATGCAGCCTGCTCTTAAACACCTCCACAGATGACGACTCCACCACCTCCCTGGGCAGCCCATTCCAATGCCTCTTGCTGTGAAGAATTTCTTCCTAACATCCAGCCTGAACCTGCCCTGGCACAGCTTGAGGCTCTGTCCTCTTGTTCTGTTGCTGGTTGCCTTGGAGCAGAGCCCAACTCCACCTAGCTACAACCTCCCTTCAGATAGTTGTAGAGAGCAATAAGGTCTGCCCTGAGCCTCCTCTGAAGTTCACTGAGGTGCAGCACGTCAGGGCCAAGCCAGGCTCTGAACGTGGACACCACTGTGCTAACTGGAGCTGCCTATCCAGCTCCAACCTTCTTGCTGCCAACAGCCAGGATTCAGAAGCAAATACAGGAGCACAGTGACAGGAAATTACTGGATAATGGCAGCACAGGATAAGCATCTTCCTGAGCACTGCCGTTTGGCTGCTGGCTGATAACCCGAGGCATGAGGCTGATAGGGTGACAATAAGCTGTGAGGGAAGTCCTGTGTGCTCAGTGGGGAGCAATGAGCCTGCTGCCAGGGCTCTGGTGTGAGGTGGCTGCAAGTGGAGGCTGTCAATAAGATCTGAATATGACTATTGGCTGACTCTCAGGAGGGGATGCTCTCGAGTGTAACTGGGAATTGTTAAGCTTGGTATGACTGTCATTTATCTAGGAAGGGGAAAGAATTACTTCAGTTGTAGGAGGGAGGCCAACCACACTCTTCCCTTCTAGAGTTAAATCCACATAGAGTGGTGGAGTCATCATCCTTGGAGGTGTTCAAGAAGCATATGGATATGGCACTTTGGGACGTGGTGTAATGGCCATGGTGCTGGTGGGTTGACAGGTGGACACACTAAGCTTAGAGATCTTTTCCAAGTGAAGAAATTCAGATGTTCACAGATTGCATCGGATGGGAAGGGACCCTCAAAGGTCATCTTCTCCCAACCAACTGCAGTGAGCAGGGACACCTCCAACTAGATCAGGCTGCCCAGGGC
This sequence comes from Tricholaema leucomelas, assembly GCA_013400475.1. Taxonomy (NCBI): domain Eukaryota; kingdom Metazoa; phylum Chordata; class Aves; order Piciformes; family Lybiidae; genus Tricholaema lacrymosa; species Tricholaema leucomelas. The sequence continues at coordinate 774,068 of WAAF01019477.1, forward strand.
CACGTCCAGTTTGGCCTTGAGTGTCTCCTCAACTACATTCCTGGGCAACCTGTTTCAGGATTTCACCACCCTCACTGTGCAGAACTTCCTCCTGATGTGCAACCTAACTCTGCCCTGCTCCAGTTTCAGACCATTGCCTCTTGTCCTGTCACTTGGAGTGCTTGGAAACTGCCCCTCCCCAGCCTTCCTGTGTGTCCCCTTAAGAATATCTGTGCCTGCCCTTGGACTGGCACCTCATGGTTAGGCCTTCAGATCAGTGAGGTGGGAGCTGGGAGATCTGTTACAGGAACTGTGCTTTCCCTCTGCCTGTCTGTTGAAAACGAGGACAGTGCTTGTCTTGGTCACAGGGCACTGATGAAGAGCCATCCTGCAGTTAAATAATTAGCACTGGGTCTTTTCCCCTTGTAGCACACAGAGTCAGACAGACAGCTAAGTCTCAGGTTATTATTTTCATCACTCGAGATCATAAGCACCCTGGGACAAAACCTCTTGTACTAATTGTGGTAAGGTCAGGGGAGTTGTGAGGCTGATGACCTGGCCCCATGTTCAGCTCTGCTGCTGAGCAGTCCCAGGTCTCTACGTGCCCTGCCCACAAATCATCTCTGCAAGGTCCCAGACAAAGCCTTTGTTCCCCTCCTCTCCTTCAGCGCCCTGCTATTCCTGCTTGCTTGGCAGGCCCTCTTGGCTGGCTGCTCCCTGAGCCTTTTCTACTTTAGCACGGAGCAAGCATGAAGAGGGAAGAAACAGAAAGGTTCAAATCCCCCGTTGGTGAGCTGCCCGAGCTCCCCAGCCCCGAGCCGTGCAGGCTGCCCTTGCCCTGCGCTGCCTCTGGCCGCCTCCAGCGCAGAGCCAAGGGTTGCTCTGGTGGAATTACAAGAGCCCAGGCAACTCCCTCTGCAGAGAAAACGATTTCACAGAAGGCTACACTAGCTTAGGATGGAAAGCAGGGACACAAAGGCAGTGAAGAAGCAGCTGATCTCTCCTTGGCTTGCCAGAGTGAAGAGCCAATTAGGCTAAAGTGGCATCCAGAGGTGGTGTTTTTTTTCCTCCAGAATACAAAAGCATGGAAGCATGAGGTGATCTGATTCCACATCACTGTCTTTGATGCGTAATTACCACTGTTATCTCCATCCATCCCCTTCCCGGGCACTTTATTGTTATGATGCTTTTCACTGGTCCCACAGAAAGCTTGTTCTGCCTAGATGGTGAAGGGATGGGTTGTGATTGGAAAACCATGGCGCCTGGGGAAGCAGCAGCTAGCCTCCACAAAGGGGAGGGAAGCTTTACAGAGGGATCTAAACAGCTTAGATGGATGGGCCAAGGCTAACTGTATAAAGTTCAACAAGGCCAAGTGTCAGGTCCTCCACCTGGGTCACAACAACCCCATGGTACGCTAAAGACTTGGGGATGTGTGGTTGGGAAGCTGCAACTCCATTCACCCCAGGATGCTGTTTGCCTTCATGGCTACAAGGGCACATTGCTGGCTCAGAGGGCTGAGCTCAGGAAACAGGAGGAGTGCAGGAGCCTTTGGGAAATCTGTTTTCTTCCTGCACTGCTTGTACCACACTCTGCCCAGCCAGTCTCTGGTCTCTGGTTCACTCCCTCCTATAAAGGGAAGGAAGCCTGGGCACAGAATGCCATAGAATCACAGCACCATTAAGGTTGGAAAAGACCTTTAAGACCAACAAGTCCAATCATTAACCTTATGGTACCAAGGCCAATCATAACCCAACTACCATGGCCACTGAACTGTATCCAAAGTGCCACATCCACAGGTTTCTTGAGCACCTGCAGGGATGGAGACTCCACCACCTCCACTGGGCAGCCTTTGCCAGTCTCTGACCACTCTGGCAGCAAACAAATTGTTCCTCACCTCCAACCTAAACCTCTCCTGGCACATCTTAATCCCATTTCCTCTTGCCCTATGACTATTTACTTGGGAGAAGAGGCCAATACCAGCTTCACTGCAACCTCTATCTACAACTGTCCTACATCTTGAGAAAACTGAGCTCTCTTCTCATCTCTGTTAACTTGCCCTGTGCAAGTTAAACCTTCCTCAGTTTCTCCATTTGGGAAGCCAGGATAGGGTACAAGCTAGAACACAGGAGGTTCCACCTTAGCAGGAGGAGACACTTCTTTACGGTGAGGGTGCTGGAGTCCTGGAGCAGGCTGCCCAGAGAGATTATGTTGCCTCCTCTGGAAACTGCCAAAACCCTCCAGGGTGCATTGCTGTGTGACCTGCCCTAGGTGACTGCTTTGGCAGGGGTGTCGGAGTGGATAATCTCTGGAGGTCCCTTTCAGCCTCCACCATTCTGTGACTCTGTAAACCATTGAATCACAAAATCAATCAGCTTGGAGGGGACCCTCAAAAGTCCGACCCTGCTGCAGTCAGCAAGGAATCTCCAACTAGATCAGGCTGCTCAGGGCTCCAATGATCCTGACCTTTATAGAGCTGTTGGCAGCAGGTAGGAAGATCCTGCAACCTCAAAGCTTGGTAGCAGCACTCTTAACACAAACGATGGGAGCAGCAACCAGACCCTATGTTTTCCCACACCACTCACACCAGATTCTCTCCATCCTCTCAGCTCCTACAACTTACCAGTTTCTGGCCAGAGCTACTGACAACACAAATAAAGCATTTTAACACATAGGATCTCTCTCTCTTCCCTCCTCTCATCCCTTCCCTGCAGGAAAGGACAATCAATATTTTCAGTGCACATCTCTCTCCTTCTTTCTCTCCAAGCTGTGATGCTGGATAGCAAGGGAAAGTAGTCATGAGGCTCTAGCACCATTGCTCACAGATGTGATTGATGATGACTGTGCGGGGGACTGGGGGAAGATTGGTTTCTGGGGCTGATTGATAAAGTCTACCACACAGCATAAAAGGTTGGAGAGAGAAATAATGGCCCACCTGATTCTTTTCAGCACTGAATATTTAGTGAGAAAAGCTTACTAAAGGCTTTTTTTCCTGATTAACTTGTAATTACAGGAACTTGGGCTGGATGTGAGAATCACCATGTCTTCACAGGATGCCAGGATGTTAGGCGTTGGAAGGGACCTCCATAGATCATTGAGTCTAATCCCTCTACCAGAGCAGGACCAGAGAATCCAGCTCAGGCAGCACAGGAATGCATCCAGACAGGGCTGGAAAGGCTCCAGAAGAGACTCCACAAGCTGCCTGGGCAGCCTGTGCCAGTGTTCTGTGACCCTTACAGTATGGAAGTTCTTCCTCACGTTGAGGTGGATCTCCCTCTGCTGTAGTTCATACCTATTGCCCCTTGTCCTGTCACAGAGTGCAACTGAGAAGAGTTTGTTCCCTCCCTCTTGACCCTCAGCCTTCAGGTATTTATAAACATTGATTAAATCCCCTCTCAGTCTTCTTTTCACCAGACCAAACAGCCCTAGGTCCCTCAGCCTCTCCTCACAGGGCTCCAGCCCCTTCCTCATCTTTATAGCCCTCCTGTGGACCCTCTCCAGTAGATCTCTGTCCCTCCTGAACTGGGAGGCCCAAAACTGGATGCAATACTCGAGGTGAGGTCTCACCAGGGCAGAGCAGAGTGGGAGAATCTCACTGCTGTCCATGGAGAGCTTCTTGTCCACCAGCACTCCCAGGTCCCTCTCCACAGGGCTGCTCTCCAGCAGATCATCTCCCAGCCTGCAGTTTATTCTTCCTTCCCAGATGCAGAACTCTGCACTCATCCTTGTTGAACCTCATTGGGTACCTCTTCGCCTCATTGCTAATTAAGGAAAGGTAGCTTTAGGGAAACTCCCAGGAAACCTGAAACATTCCTTTCTGATGGAAGGATGTTCAGACAGTCCTGCTTAGAATCACAGAGTTGTTTGTGTTGGGAAAGCCCTCAAAGATCATTGAGTCCAACCATTAACCCAACACCACCATGGCCATGAAACCCTGTCCCAAAGGGCCATGGTCACAGGTTCCTTAGCAAAGGGACAGACCCTGTCATAGAACCCATTTGAGCAATTCACTTTCCCTGGGAGCAAACCCCCATGAATTAATGATTGGGAAGGAGACAGATGATGCTGGGATTGAGGGTTTGGTGTGTTTTCATGTATATTTCATAGACCTGTTTGCTTTTTGATGTTTAAAGCTTTTTGATTATTCTTTTTAATGTTTTTCTTTTTCCTTAATTTTCTTTAGTGCCAGTTCAGCCTTGGTTCCAGCCTGGGGGCTGGAGCAGGTGAGCTGCTCTTCTGCAGCTAACAAGGACAGCTCTGAAGGGGTCAACATCTGATCTTTAGCCAGTGATCAACTTTGTGACAGTAGAAAGGGTGGGTTGGATCTGACAGTGCAGTCACCTCCACTGTCTGCTGAAAGGGCCTGGTCACTGTATGTAGCTGAGAAAACCAAACCTTCAAGTCACAGAGTCACAGAACAGTTTGGGTTGGAAAGGATCTTAACACTCATCCAGTTCCAACCCCCTGCCATGGGCAGGGACACCTTCCACCAGCACAGGTCACTCAAGACCTCATCCAACCTGGCCTTGAACACCTCCAGGAAGGGGACAGCCACAACCTCCCTGGGCAACCTGTGCCTGTGTCTCACCACCCTCACTCTGTAGAATATCTTCCTAATCTCCACTCTCCATCTTCCCTCTCCCAGCTCAAAGCCATTGTTCCTCATCCTGTCACTCCAAGTCCTTGTCCAAAGTCCCTCCTCAGCTCTCCTGGAGCCCCTTTCAGGATGCTGTAAGGTCTCCGTGGAGCTTTCTCTTCTCCAGGCTGGACAGCCCCAACTCTCCACCTGTCCCACCAGGGGAAGTTCTCCAGTCCTCAGATCATCTTCATGGCCTCCTCTGGACCCTCTCTAGCAGCTCCAGGTCCTTCTTGTGCTGGGAGCATCAGAACTAGTGGCAGTGCTGCAGGTGGGGTCTGAGTAGAGCAGAACAGAGCCCAAGAACTGAATCTCCTCCCTCATCCTGCTGGGCACAGTTCTTCCATCCCAGAGGGAAAGTGCAAATGTTATTTTCATTCAGATTTACTTTAACAATGTCCAGTTCTGCAGAGCAGGGTCCTGGCTGAGCACAGAAACACCTTTACTATTCCCTGTGTGGTGGTACAATGATCACCTCAAAGGTCTGCAACAGCCTTGCTCAGCCCCAGAGTGCAGCAGCTGCTTACTCCCCAGACCTGAACCTGGCAATTACAAATGAAAACAACACTTCCATTTTGCCCCTGGACAGGCTGAACTGTGAGCAAAGAGGAGCTCAGTAGCTGTGGTGCACTCAGCCTCGGAGCTGCAGAAGCAGGAGGAATTACCAAAATCAACAACAAACTAATCTCTTTAATCCTGGAAACTTTTAAAACAAGTGTAAATAATTGATGTGCTGTCAGAAGCTGCCTGAGCCCATGGAAGGCAGATTAATATTAAATGAGAGTGTCTCTCCCTGTCTGTATGGGAAAGAATGGCAAAGTCATAACACAAGTCCTCTGCAGCCTGGCAAACAGGTGAAATGCTGCTGCAAGTGCTTCATTTGCTCCTGCGCTCCAGGTTCCAGACACACTGAGTAGCAGTGTGGTGAGAGAGGAATATCTTTGCTGTGAATCAAAACTGAGAGCCCTGGGGCTGGTTAGTCTGGAGAAGAGAAGACTGAGAGGGGATCTGATCAATGTCTCTAAATACCTGAGGGGTGGGTGCCAAGAAGTGGACTGGCCCTTTTTGGTGGTGCCCAGTGATAGGACAAGGAACAACAGGTACAGGCTGGAATCCAGGAATCATAGAATCACAGAATCAACCGGGTTGGAAGAGACCTCCAAGCTCAGCCAGTGCAACCTATCACCCAGCCCTGGCCAATCAACCAGACCATGGCACTAAGTGCCCCAGCCAGGCTTGGCTTCAACACCTCCAGGGATGGCAACTCCACCACCTCCCTGGGCAGCCCATTCCAACGGCAATCACTCTCTCTGGCAAGAACTTCTTCCTAACATCCAGCCTGAATCTGCCCTGCCACAGCTTGAGGCTGTGTCCCCTTGTTCTGCTGCTGGCTGCCTGGCAGCAGAGCCCAACCCCACCTGGCTACAGCCTCCCTTCAGGTAGCTGCAGACAGCAATGAGCTCTGCCCTGAGCCTCCTCTTCTGCAGGCTGCACACCCCCAGCTCCCTCAGCCTCTTCTCATAGGGCTGTGCTCCAGGCCCCTCCCCAGCCTTGCTGCCCTTCTCTGGACACCTTCAGCACCTCAACATCTCTCTCGAATTGAGGACAGCTCAGAACTGGACACAGCACTCAAGGTGTGGCCTGAGCAGTGCTGAGCACAGGGGCAGAAGAACCTCCTTTGTCCTGCTGGCCACACTGCTCCTGAGCCAGCCCAGGATGCCATTGGCTCTGCTGCCCACCTGGGCACACTGCTGTAGTGCAGCTTGGGGTTGTTTTGGCCAAAGTGCAGAACCCTGCACGTGGCCTTGTTCAGTCTCTTCCCATTGGCCTCTGCCCACCCATCCAGCCTGTCCAGGTCCCTCTGCAGGGCTCTGCTACCCTCCAACGGATCCACAGCTGCTCCTAGCTTAGTGTCATCTGCAAACTTACTGATGCTGGACTCAATCCCCTGGTCCAGATTACCAATAAAGATATCAAACAGGACTGGGCCCAGCACTGAGGAGACCACCTCAGCATAAGGTGAAAGTTATTTGATGTGAAGGTGGTAGAGGCTTGGAGCAGGCTGCCCAGAGAGGTTGTGGAGTCTCTTTCTCTGGGGGCTTCCAAGACCCACCTGGATGTGTTCCTGTGTGACCTGCTCTGGGTGACCCTGCTCTGGCAGGGGGTTGGACTGGATGATCTCCAGAGGTCACTTCCAACCCCTAACATTCCATAATTCTATGATTCTATGATCCTATGAGTCTCTGAGTCTGTGCGTCTATGATTCTGATTCTATGAGTCTGTGAGTCTATGATTCTGTGAGTCTGTGAGTTTGTGATTCTGATTCTGTGAGTCTCTGAGTTTCTGATTCTGTAGTTCTGTGATTCTGATTCTTCAATGCATATTTCAGACACAGTCTGACCAGCAGTTTGGTGCAACAGGAAGCTTCCCAGCCCTGCCAGATTTGTTCTTACGGGCAACAGGAATCAGGAAATATTGGAAATGAAAGAGAAAAGGCAAGAAACCACCTGCAAATGTGCATTAACAGCCTCCCTCTGCAAACCCAGGCATTAAGCCTTGGCAGCATCCCACTTGCCCTCTCTCCTGCACCGCCCTTGCTTTCAGCTGACAGCTTCTGGCTCCCTTGCTCTCTCCAGCCTCTTGCCATGTGTCGGCTTGAGAAGCAGCTGAGCTGCCCAGCACAGTGGCATCACCATGCTGCAAATCTGTGGCTGTTGGCACTTGGCCAGGGACCAAGAGAGCAAATCAAAGGCACTGGCTGCAGACAGCCTCGTGCTGGACTCCCAGCGATGCTCCTCCAGCGAGGTACAGGGATGGCAGAGTTCCGAAGCCAAGCAGATCCCAGGAAGCACAATTCATTAACCTTGCCTGGGGCAAGGCTGGCAACATGTGCAACCCATAATACAAAATGGCAGTTACAGTGGAGGCACAACTGCAGGCAGAGCGTGTGCCCTGCCAACACTTCACTCTTCCAGGCGTGTTAATTCAGATTAAATAAGGCATCCACATCCATGAAGGTGCTGCTCAAATGCTGCTGAATTTAGCATCACTTTGTCACCTTTGTGAATCTGGGTCTTAAGTCTTCTTCCTGCAGCATCATCCAACACGGTGGTCAGAGATGGAGAGAGGGGATTGTGCCACTCTGCTCTGGGGGGACCTCACCTGCACTGCTGTGCCGAGATCTAGAGTCCTCAACATGAGATGGACATGGACCTGATGGTCCAGGGAAGGGTCACAAAGATGCTCAGAGGTCTGGGACACCTCTCATGAAGACAGGCTGATAGAGCTGGGGCTGTTCAGCCTGAAGAAGAGAAAGCTCCAGGGAGACCTTAGAGCAGCTTTCCAATATCTGAAGGGGACTCTTTAGGACATGGACCTGCTGGAGTAGGGCTAGGAGAGGCCACAAAGATGCTCAGATGGCTGGAGGACCTCCCCTATGGGGACAGGCTGGGAGAGTTGGGACAGTTCAGTTTGCAGAATAGAAGGCTCCAGGGAGATCTTAGAGCAGCATTTCAATATCTGAAGGGGACCTACAGGAAGGTTGAGGAGGAGCTGTTCAGAAACACTTGCAGTGATTAGATGAGGGACAATGGTTTGAAGCAGCAGCAGGGGAGATTTAAATTGGACATCAGGAGGAAGCTCTTTACATCATGCTTAGTGTTGAGAAGGTCACTGTTGAAGTTCCTGCATTGGCCTCTCTCACCTCCCTTCACAGAATCACTGAATGGTTTAGGTTGGAAGGGACCTCAAAGCTCAGCCAGTTCCAACCGCTGCCATGGGCAGGAACATCTCCCACTAGAACAGGTCACTCAAGGCCTCATCCAACCTGGCCTTAAACATCTCCTTCCACAGCCCTCCTGTAGCCCCCTTCAGACACTGGAAGGCCACTCCAAGATCTCCTCCAAGCCTTCTCTTCTCCAGGCTGCAGAGCCCCAACTCTCTAGGCCTGTCCTCAGAGCAGAGCTGCTGCAGCCCTCTGAGCATCTTCATCGCCTCCCCTGGACTCACCCCAACAGTTCATATATGTTCCTCATCACAGTAGTATCTGCAGGTTTTCCTGTGAGTTAGAAGCCAGCAGCTCTGTCTTTGGCTCACTCTTAGCTCCCATTCAGGAGCAGGATCATTATCTGATATACCTATAAAATAAGTACTGTGAGATGACTTGGGAAGAGAGCAGCCCCTCTCTGTGGCAGGCAGCGGTGCCAGGTCACACCAAAACTTAAAAATGAAGCAGAGGAACAAGAAAGGAAGTACAGAGCACTGCAGAACCTCAGCCTGATGTTCAGGAGATGTGATGGAGATGTGCCTTGGAGTCCTGTGCCAAACAGAAGGGTTTTGCTAGGGCAGTGAGAGGGACTGAGATGTGGAGCTGCTTATCCTGCAGAATCACAGAATGAACCAGATTGGAAAAGGCCTCTGAGATCACAGAGTCCCCCCTGTCGCTTGACACCTTCTAATGAACTAACCCATGGCACTAAGTGCCTCATCCAGCCTGCTCTTAAACACCTCCAGGTGCCAAGTGATAGGACAAGGAGCAATGGATGCAGACTGGAACCCAGGAAGTTCCACCTCAACATGAGGAAAAACTTCCTCAGTGTGAGGGTGCTGGAGGCCTGGAGCAGGCTGCCCAGAGGGGTTGTGGAGTCTCCTCTGGAAACATTCAATACCCACCTGGATGTGTTCCTGTGTGACCTGTCCTGGGTAGTGCTGCTTTGTCAGGACTGGACCCTCTGCAGATGTCCCTTCCAAGCCCTCCCATCCTATGGCTGTGCTAAGGGTGATGCTTCCCCAAGGACTGAATGCAGTTTGATTAACCTGCTCCCCAAGGCGCTGAACGAGGATCATGTCGCAGAGGAGAAGCAGTAGGGAAATGACTAACATCTTACTGTAGTCTATCTGCACACAGCTAATCAATACTACTTTGCACTAAAATAGCAGTTGGCACCCAGAACTATTGACCAAAAATAGGACGCAGTGAGAATTCAGTTACCAGCAGCATGGTCTTCAGATTATTATGGGCTGTATTCAGCTGTGGACAGGGAAAAAACAAGACTTGCCCAAAGACACTCCTGACAGCTGTCAGGGTTGCACAGAACAGGCCAAGAATGTGTGGTCAAACTCTCCCCTGGTGATTGATGCCCAGTGGAGGCCATAATGTTCATACCACTTAATGAGGCCATCAGCTCTCAGTCTGTGAGGTCAGCAATTGTACTTCCCCTACTGCTGGTCCCTTGAAGCACTAAAGATGAATGAGGTGGTAGAACAAGCCATGGGTTAGGTCTAATGGTTGTGACCAATCATTCTGAAAAGTTTCCCTGCAAACAGGATTTCTCTTGGCTTTGGGTTGGGTTGGATAATACCTTAAAGATCATCCTGCTCCAGCCCTCCTGCCAAGGGCAGGGACACCTCCCACCAGCACAGGGTGCTCAAGGCCTTATCCAACCTGGCCTTGAACATCTCCACGGAGGTTGTGGATCACAGAATCACAGAATGTGACCTTTGATCTTCGATCACATTCTGTGATCCACAACCTCCCTGGGCAACCTGTGCCAGTCTCTCCCCACCCTCACTCTCAAGAATGTCTTACTCATCTCCAGTCTCAATCTCCCCTCTCCCAGCTCAAAGCCATTGTCCCTCATTCTGTCAGTCCCAGTCCTTGTCAAAAGGACATCTCCCCCCCTGCTCTCCTGTAGCCCCCTTCAGGCACTGGAAGGCTGCTCTAAGGTCTCCTTGAAGCCACCTCTTCTCCAGGCTCAACAATCCAAACTCTCTCCACCTGTCACACAGCAGAGGTTCTCCAGCCCTCAGATCATTTTCATGGCCTTCTCTGGACCCTCTCTAGCAGCTCTAGGTCCTACTTGTGTTGGGGGCACCAGGAATGGATGCAGTGCTGCAGGTGGGGTCTGAGCAGAGCAGAGCAGAGGGGCAGAATCCCCTCCCTCACCCCACTGGTGGCACTGCTTTGGGTGCAACCCAGGGTATCTTTGCCTTCTGGGCTGCAAGTGCACATTGCCTTCAGAGCACACAAAAGCAAGAGGGCAGCACGGACCCTGCAACAGCAGCAGCTATGGAGCAAGGCTGGTAGAGAGCGACCTGGCAAAGTGGCACCCGGTGGCACCCAGTGGCACCCAGTGGCACCGAAGAAGCACAGGAGCCACTCTGCTGTGTTTGATTTAACAGAACACTGCTCCTGCTGGCTGCTGATCGACAGCCTCCTCCACCACGCATGGCAACCAGTGGGAGGATCTGCAGCCATGTGGTCCTTGCTGCTTGCCATTAATCTCTGCCACGGGAGGCTCACAGTACATGCGCAGGATCTTTATGCCAACGGAGGAGTCAGCTCCTGGGGCAGACAGGGGAGAACTCAGGACCTGCTGCAGGTGGCAGAGGCAAAGCCACCGATTCCTCTGTGACCTGAGCTAGACTGTATGGTCCTGCTCTGGCAGGGTGGTTGGACTCGATAACCTATTTGGGTCTCTTCTGACGCCTAACATCTGTGATCCTGTAATTCTCCAGTGAAGGCTGAGCCATGCTCTTGATGCAGCTGCACAGAGCTTCTCTGAGCCCATCTGACACGGGGCTTACTACAGATGGCAGGGAGATGGAGCATACCTGGCCCTGGGTTGAGATCATCATTATTATTTCCTGCTCATTAATAGGTTGAGAGGCTGAAATACTGCAGGAGAAATGTGAAATGCATAAGGAACAGGGCACAGGATCACTGGAAAAGAATTTGTCCCCAGGGACTGATTGCAGGCCACATGGTTTATGAGATGTCTTACAGGTACAAGGGGGTGTTCTGTAGATACATGTGGATACAGGACCTTGGAGTGGCCTTCCAGTACCTGAAGAGGGCTACAGGAGTGTTGGGGAGGGACTACTGACAAGGTCTGGTAATGACAGGATGAGGAGAAATGGGTTTGAAGTGGCAGAAGAGGGATTGAAACTGGATGTTAGGAAGAAGTTCTTTAGAGTGAGGAATATAAGACACTGGCACAGGTTGCCCAAGGAGGTTGTGGACCACAGATCACAGAATGTGATCATCGATCTTCAATCCCGTTCTGTGCTTCTGTGCTCCACAACCTCCCTGGAAGTGTTCAAGGCTAGGTTGGATAAGGCCTTGAGCAACGTGTTCTAGTGGGAGGTGTCCCAGCCTATAGCAGGGAGCTGGAACTGGATGAGCTTTGAAGTCCCTTCCAACCTAAACCATTCTATGGTTCTATGATTCTATGTATGTCATCTGCCCAAGTCATAGAATCACAGAACCATTGAACTGTTGAGTTTGGAAGAGACCTCTGAGCTCACCCAGCCCAGCCACTCACCCAGAGCTCACAACCCCACCACTGCTGCTAAGCTAATACCACTGAACCACCTCAGCACCACATCCACGCATCTTCTAAACCACTCCAGGCATGGGGACTCCACCACCTCCCTGCGCAGCTTGTTCCAATGCTTGGTCACCCTTTGCAAGGGTTATCTCTGCTGTCCACTGCCACCAGCACACGTCATATTGGAAAGGAGCTTAAGCACTGGAGTAACTCTTCCGGGAGATACTTTCTGACTGCAGAGTTTCCAGTTTCAGATTCACAGCTGCCAGTGTCCTCCACACTCAGGCTGCCACGTGCTAGTTAAATGCACCAGTTAACTGCAGCTCAGGGATGTCATGCAGGGGACATCTTGGGCTCTGAGGCAGCTCATTTTCAGCCCCCCAAAACATGTGCCTGGCTGTCCTGAAGTAGCACTGAAGTCAGATACACTGAAAATCTGCAACTCTGAGAGGAGAGTAATTGCCTGCTCCCTCAGTACTAATGTATTTTGGGTTTCTGGTTGGCTGCATTTGCATCTGGCTTTGCAGCCTGCCTTCCCCTGAAGCATCTTTATCAGATTTGCTCAGGCTCAATGACTTGCTGCTTGCTTTTGCTTTTTTTTTGTCTTCTTTTATAACCAGTTTCTAAATACCTAAAATAAGCCCCAGGATGGCTCAGTCTGCTGGAGCAACCCAAGGTCCAGACAGGAGTATGGAGCAGATCCAGGCAGCCCAGGTGTGAGATGAGGAACCTGGAATTCACTGCAGGCTGAAAGATCTGTCATGGGAAGTGTCGGAGCTGCTCTTCCCTCACTCGCATACCAGCAGCAGAGCCTTGAGCACAACCAAAGCCCACGGCATAAACACTATAAATAACATTAATGGGGCCACTGCTGGTGACATCAGAGTGGAAATTAGCGAGACTGGCAACTGCAAAGCAGCAACACACTGAAATGTTTTCACCCCCAGTGCTTTCTGGAAAAGGGTCTTTTATCAGAGGCTGAGTCAGAGACAAGGAGGGAGGCAGAGAAGTTGCCGGCACTCAGCCTGCCACTGCTGTCTCACTGCAGAACAGCGAAAATTCAGACCTCTCACCTCAGACTGCAGCAATTCTCATCCTAGGACAATGTACATGTTCAGACAGCACAGGAAAAGTGGTGTCAGGGGACGTTTTTCACTGCACTGGGTTGTGTGGGAAGGAAACGGTGCCAGGTCTTTAACAAAGGTAGTGCCATGGCACTCCCTGCATTGGCTCCTCCTCAGTACAGCAGGCAGTGCAACACTGCCGCCAGAGCCCCACTTCCCTGTGTCCACAGCATCTCTTAGAATCATAGAATGGTTTAGGTTGGAAGGGACCTCAAGGATCATCCAGCTCCAACCCCCTGCCATAGGCAGGGACACCTCCTACTAGAGCAGGCTGCTCAAGGCCTCATCCAGCCTGGCTTTAAATGCCTCCAGGGAGGAGGCATCCACAACCTCCCTGGGCAACCCGTTCCAGTGCCTCACCACCCTCACTGTAAAGAACTTCCTCCTAACATCCAGTCTAAATCTCCCCTCTTCCAGCTTAAACCCATTCCCCCTCGTCCTAACATTACTAGACCTTGTAAATAGTCCCTCCCCAGCCTTCCTGTAGGCTCCCTTCAGATACTGGAAAGCCACTATAAGGTCTCCTCGAAGCCTTCTCTTCTCCAGGCTGAAGAGCCCCAACTCTCTCAGCCTGTCCTCATAGCAGAGGTGCTCCAGCCCTCTGATCATCTTCGTGGCTCTCCTCTGGACCCGCTCCAGCAGTTCCATGTCCTTCTTGTGTTGGGGGCTCCAGAACTGCACACAGTACTCCAGGTGGGGTCTGACGAGAGCAGAGTAAAGGGGGAGAATCACCTCCCTTGCCCTGCTGGCCACACTTCTCTTGATGCAGCCCAGCACTCGGTTGGCTGTCTGGGCTGCATGTGCACACTGCCGGCTCATGTTGAGCTTCTCGTCGACCCAGACCCCCAGGTCCTTCTCCTCAGGGCTGCTCTCAGCCATTCACCACCCAGCCTGTATCTGTGCCTGGGATTGCACCGACCCAGGTGCAGGACCTTACACTTGGCCTTGTTAAACGTCATGAGGTTGGCCTGGGCCCACCTCTCCAGCCTGTCCAGGTCCCTCTGAATGGCATCCCTGCCCTCCAGCAAGTCAGCTGTGCCACACAGCTTGGTGTCATCTGCAAACTTGCTGAGGGTGCACTCAATTCCTCTGTCCATATCACTGACAAAGATGTTACAGAGCACTGGGCCCAGCACTGACCCCTGAGGAACACCACTTGTCACCGGTCACCAGGTGGACATTGTGCCATTGATCACCACTCCCTCTTGGGAAGGGATTAGCCTCCCTCTTGACCTGTGGTGCTCCAGAACTAGGAGTCATCCTGTCACAGAGTCACAGGTTGTATCAGGTTGGCATGGACCCCAGAAGGTCATCTTGTCCAACCCTCCTGCAGTGATGTCTCCAACTAGATCAGGCTGGTCTTGAATGTCTCCAGGGATGAGGCCTCAACCACATCCCTGGGCAACCTGTTCCAGAATTTCACAGAATCACAGAATGTCAGGGGCTGAAGGGACCTTCAAAGCTCATCCAGTCCAACCCCGCTGCCAGAGCAGGATCTCCTATACCAGATCACACAGGAACACATCCAAGCACGGTTTGAGTATCTCCAGAGAGGGAGACTCCACAAACCCGCAGGGCAGCCTGTTCCAGGGCTCTGTCACCCTCACAGGGGAAAAATTCCTCCTCGTGTTCTTATGCCTCAGCTTCCACCATTGCCCTTTGTGCTGTCATTGGGCATCACCCAGCAGAGCCTGGCTCCAGCCTCCTGGCACTCACCTTTACATATTGATAACCATTGCTGAGGTCACCTTTCAGTCTCCTCTTCTCCAAGCAGCACAGCCCAGCTCCCTCAGGCTCTCCTCCTAAGGAAGATGTTCCATTCTCTTCAGCATCTCTGTGGCTCTGTGCTGGACTCTCTCAAGCAGTTTCATGTCCCTCTTGAATCGAGGGGCCCAGAACTGGACACAGTATTCCAGACGCAGCTTCATCAGGGCAGAGCAGAGGGGCAGGAGAACATCTCTCTATCTTCTAGCCACAGCCACTCTCATTGTGCAGAACTTCCTCCTGATGTCCAACCTAAATCTCCCTTGGTCCAGTTTCAAACCACTGCCTCCCATCTTATCCCCAGAGGCCCTTCCTTTAGGTCCACTTCAAATACTGAAATGCAGCTCTAAAATCTCCCTGGAGCCTTCTCTTCTCCAGGCTGAACAGCCCCAACTCTCCCAGTCTGCCCACAGGAGAGGTTCTCCAGCCCTCTGATGACCTTTGTAGCCTTTTTCTGGACCCTCTCCAGCAAGTCCATTCTTGTTTCCAGTGGAGCCAGAGTTGCCTGTTCAGTTCTTTCCCTTTCTCTGCAAACACCTCCAACAAACTCTTAGCAGCAAAACTGTTTTACTGCCAAGGTGTCATTCTGCTGGGATTAAAACTGCTCCTAGCTTTGCATGGGTCCTACTGAATAATAAAGCCTGTGTAATAAAACAGTCTGTTAATTTTACAGCTATGTATGAATCGTGTAAGAAAGCTCTTGGAAGCAAACCAGGTTCTGCTGAAGTGGCCATGAGTGCCTGCAGCATAGCCATGAAATAGCCAGAGCGGGCAAATAAAGTGCGAATTGGGCAAGGAAGGCAAGAAACGCCTCGGTGCAGAGTGTGTCTCAGCACTGTCACCGGGAGACGGGCACAGCCTTGCTTCCTCTAGGTCAGGGGTCCTCAAACTACGGCCCAAGGGCTGGATACGGCCCCCCAGGGTCCTCAAACCAGGCCGCTGGTATTTACAGAACCCCCCTGACCCCTCCCGCCAGGGGCTGGGGGGGAAACCAAGCAGCCACCTCCTGCCGCTTGATCCGCTCATCGGCATCAGCAGCCCCCAGGCATCCGCCGGGACTGGGCTGGAACCAAACTATAGTGCGGCCCCCGACCAACCACAGTCCATCCCCTGACACTGCTGGGCTGGAACCAAACTATAGTCTGTCCCCAACAGTGTCTGAGGGACAGTGAACCAGCTCCCTGTTTAAAAAGTTTGAGGACCCCTGCTCTAGGTGGATGGAAGTGCACAGGAGCTAAGGAGAACAGAACTTCAGCCAGCAGCTGATTTTCCAGGGTCTCAGGCAGGCTTGTGCTGACTGTGCTGACTGTGCTGAGGGCTCTGCTGCTGCAGGTTTGACGTTTTAGAGTCCAAGCTCTCCAGCATAAAGATAGCTCAAGCACATCCAGATGTGCCACACACACAGACCCCAGCTGCAGTCTGAGTGTGGCTTTTAATAGCCCTCCATGGAAAGCATAAGTGCTGATGTGTGACTCAGCCAGCTGAGCGCCTCTAGGTGAGGGTGGCTACCACCTCCAGAGTCTGACAGGGGTTCTTGTCTCAGCCCAAGCAGTGCTCCTCCCAGTCACCCCACACTGGAGCCAATCATGGACACAAACACTGCTTCTGCATTGGCATAGCAATGGCAGATGGAGAAGCAGACTTAGGCTGGAGAATTGGGCAGGGAGAAAGAGAACGAGGTTCAACAGGGGCAAGTGTAGAGACCCGCACCTGGGAAAGAACAACCCCATGGACCAGGATAGGTTGGGGACTGACCTGATGGAGAGCAATGAAGGGGAAAAGGACCTGGGAGTGCTGGTGGATGGGAGGTTGACCATGAACTAGCAATGTGCTCTGGTGGCCGAGAAGGCCAAGGGCATCCTGGGCTGAATTAGAAGGGCTGTGGTGAGTAGGTCGAGGGAGGTTGTCCTACTCCTCTACTCTACCCTGGTGAGGTCACATCTGGAGTACTGTGTCCAGTTCTGGGCCCCTTACTTCAAAAAGGACCTCAGAGAACTGCTTGAGAGAGTCCAGCACAGAGCCACAAAGGCAATTAAGGGAGTGGAACATCTTCCTCATGCGGAGAGCCTGCGGGAGCTGGGGCTGGGAGCTTGGAGAAAAGGAGTCTGAGGGGTGACCTCATTAGTGTTTATAAATCCATAAAGGGTGAGTGCTAGGAGGCTGGAGCCAGGCTCTGCTGGGTGATGCCCAGTGGCAGCACAAGGGGCAATGGTGGGAGCTGAGGCAGAGGAAGTTCCATGGAAACATAAGAAAAGATTTTTTCCCTGCAAGGGAGACAAACCCTGGAGTAGGCTGCCCAGGAGGTGGTGCAGCCTTCATCTCTGAAGACATCACAAACCCACCTGGATGTGTTCCTGTGTGGCCTTCTCTAGGTAAATCTGCCTTAGCTAGGGGGTTGGACTGGATGATCTCCAGAGGCCTCTTCCAACCCTTCCCATTCTGTGATTCTGTGAACTGTTGCTGTTCCCTGCTCTTCTCTCTCCAGCCTTTTTCTGCTGCAGTTTGCATTGCTTGGCCAAACCTTGGCAGTGCAGGAGAGGGAACATTCTCAGTGGCAGAGCGGGGCTGGCTCTGACCTTTCCTCTCAGCTGCTTACAACAGCTGCTGAGCTGTTTGCTCAAGTCCCTGACAAGCCATCCTGCCCTTTCCTGCAGTCTGAGACTGGGTCATCAGGGATGGAGCTCCTGCCTGTGGATGAAGCAGATGTTTGGAGGCAGGGAGTGACAGCATACAGTGCAACGAAGAGCATTGGCACAGCTCGATATGCTCCCTAGTGAAGGGCTGTAAGGTGTCAGGTTGTGCCTGAAGGCAAAGAAAGCAAGGTCCAAGACTTGATATCACTAAGACCCCGCACAAAGGCAATGAGGAGCCAGAGCTGTGAGCTTGGGGTGATGTGAGTAATAAATTAGGAAGCACCAATTGAAAGTTATCACTCTGCCATGTTATGCCTTTAACACACAGTCTGCTGTGATGGGTTTAACACTTGTGCTGTTACAGGGACTCTGGGAATTGCTTCAGTCTACCTTTGTAAAGTGGATTAATCCGAGAGACAGCAGAGAGGCTAGAGAGACATGCAGCTCATGCAATGCCCCAAGAAGAAGTGCCTTATCTATGTTTGGATTCTTGTTCTTATACCTCTCAGCAAGCCTATGAGTGAAGTAGACATCATCACTGTTTGTCTTTCACAGCCTGTAATCTAGTTCTTCTCACTAAAACATTCTAGCTAGCTTCAAACTAGCACAGGGGTAATGGCTTGAAGCTGAAGGAGAGCAGAGTTAGACTGGAGCTGAGGAAGAAGTTCTTCAGCATGAGAGTGGTGAGAGCCTGGAAGGGGTTGCCCAGGGAGGTGGTGGAAACCTCATCCCTGGAGGTGTTTAAGGCCAGGCTGGATGAGGCTCTGGACAGCCTGATCTAGTGTGAGGTTTCCCTGCCCATAGCAGGGGGCTTGGAACTGGATGATCCTTGTGGTCCCTTCCAACCTTGACTGATTCTATGATGCTGTGCAACAAGTGCAAGCTCTCTCTTCACAAGTTAAACAAACCTCCTTTTATCTTAGTGGTTTTCCCCTCCATGGTTTCCTCTGCCTTCTGCTGTCCTTGGTGCAGCACTAACGGCTGCAATGCTTCTGTGGTGGCTTTATGCAAATGGCTGGCAGCAAACAACAGTCCTAATGCACTTTGTTGCAATGAAATGCAGTTTGTAGTGAGATCTATTATGGTTCAAATATAAATTAATTATAATCCCTTCTGCTGTAGCCAACTTTCATGTATAATTAACACTTACTGAAGGGGGAAATGGAAAGACAAAAACATCCCCATCTGAATGCTCCAATGACAGTAATAATTTCTACTCCCCTAATGTCTCTCCTAGGAAGGAATATCACAATTTACCTGTTCCCCTACATGAGGCAAGACACAGCTGTCTTCAGTTGGAGCCAAAAGGCAGTGCTGCATCATGAAGGGAAATATGAGCAATTTTAGATTGAGTTCTGGTCTTTAGGAAATAGAGAGCAGCAATTTGTATGCCTGCTCTGTCCAGTGTTCAGGAGGAAGGAGTGGCAGGAGCAGGCAGTTTTGCAGGCAGCAGTAACTGCATCACTTCTGGTGTAGATGTTGGGCTCAGGAATGAGTTTCCAGACCCAAGCTGCTGGACTCCACATGGCACATAAATGCTGACCTTGCTTGTGTCCCACAGGCGCAACCAGACAGCCACAGGCCACTTTGTGTGGCCAGCAAGGAACTTTGCACACAACTACTCTGTGACACTTGAACAGAGCATTTCACTGCAGCTGAGTTACTCAAGATGACAAAATTCTCTGCCCAAACTCTGCCCTTCAGAGGCATTTCATAGGATCACTGAATTGGTTGGGTTGGAAGGGACCTTAAAACTCATCCAGTTCCAGCTCCCTGCCATGGGCAGGGACACCGCCCACCAGCACAGGTTGCTCAAGGCTTCATCTCCAGGGAGGGAGCCTTGGACGTCTCCAGGGAGGGAGCATCCACAACCTCCCTGAGCAACCTGTGCCAGTGTCTCACCACCATCACTGGAAATAACTTCTTCCTGATATCCAGCCTGTTTGGATCATGAACTTCAAACAGAACTTGGAGTGACAAGACAAGGGAATGCTTTGAAACTGGAGCAGGAGAGACTTAGGTTGGACATTAGGAGGAAGTTCTGCACAGTGAGGGTGGTGAAATTCTGATGCAGGTTGTCCAGGGATGTAATTGAAGCCCTATCTATGGAGACATTCAAGATCAGTCTTGATGTGTCCTTGGACAGCCTGATGTAGTTGGACATGTCCCTGCTGACTGCAGTGGGGTTGGACAAGATGAGAGCCCTTTCCAACCCCATGCAATTTTTGGATCTGTGGTTAGTGACTGCTTGAGGACTTCTGAAGCCAGATCGAGGGAAAGAGAGGACACCTGCCATGAGGACAGCAAAGAAACGTTGACAGCTCAGTGTCTGGACTGGGCCAGGTCAAGGGTCAGCATAAACACAGGGACACTAAGGCTGGCAAAGGAAAATTTGGAGGCTGCTTCCCCTTTATGACAAAGTCTCCTGCTCCCAAACTCTAATGAGAGTCAATTGCATGCTGATAAATGTTATACAATAGCTTGTTGCCTGTTCTGC
The DNA here is from genome assembly GCA_013400475.1 of Tricholaema leucomelas. Classification (NCBI taxonomy): domain Eukaryota; kingdom Metazoa; phylum Chordata; class Aves; order Piciformes; family Lybiidae; genus Tricholaema lacrymosa; species Tricholaema leucomelas. Next base: position 794,026 of record WAAF01019477.1, read on the forward strand.
AAATTAAGCAGAAAAACTGCCTATTAAAGAGGAAAACTGGGGTGATCCCTTAAAACTTAGTTCAACCTATTTAGCTGCTTAGGTCAGATGCAGGGCACAGTCCAAAACCTTCTTATTAATTTTCTGCAGGGAGCAGCAGTTTGTGCTGCTGAAGCAATGTCTTGCTCCAGAGATCCAGCAAGAGCTGATGTCAGAACCAGATCAAAGCCAGCTGGTACCAGAGGGGCTTTATTAGTTCCTCTGCTGGTCCTAAAGGACCTAGCCTGTACTGCTGCCCAATGCTTCTCCTGCTGCCCCACACAAGAGCCAGCCACAAAATGGGAATTGCCAGGCTTGAGTCTTCTAGTCTCTTCCTAGCCAGGACTTGCCCCAGCAGCTCTCTGCTTCCCAGTGCCTTTCTGACCCAGTCCTGTCCTTCAGTAGTCATCACCAGAGTGACAGGAGGCAGCTTGGACTCAATGATCTCAAAGGTCTTTTCCAGCCTGATTAATTCTGTGACACTGACTGCATCAGGCTTGTGGAGCTCTGGAGCTGAATGACAAGGAGGCCAATAGCATCCTGGCCTGGATCAGGAACTGTGCAGCCAGCAGGACCAGGGCAGTCCTTCTGCCCTGTATTAGCACTGGTCAGATCACACATTGAGTGCCGTGTCCAGTTCTGGGCTCCTCATTTAAGAAACATGTTGAGGTGCTGGAAGGTGTCCAGAGAAGGGCAGCAAGGCTGGGGAGGGGCCTGGAGCACAGCTCTGTAAGGAGAGGGAGCTGGGAGTGTGCAGTCTGCAGAAGAGGAGGCTCAGGGCAGAGCTCATTGCTGTCTGCAACTCCCTGCAGGGAGGTTGTAGCCAGGTGGGGTTGGGCTCTTCTGCCAGGCAACCAGGGACAGAAGAAGAGGACACAGCCTCAAACTGTGTGTAATGGGCTGCCCAGGGAGGTGGTGGAGTGCCCATCCCTGGAGGTGTTTAAAAGGAGACTGCATGATGCACTTAGTGCCAGGGGTTAGTTCATTAGAAGGAGTTAGGTGTTAGGCTGGACTCGATGACCTCAGAGATCTTTTCCAACCTGATGAATTCCATGATTCTGTGACACAAAGCCTACCAGAACTTATCTTCTGGGGAACATGAGGAGCACCACCTCCTGACTCATTTCACTCTGGGGCACAGAGTCATAGAACAGTTTTGGTTAAAAAGACCTCCAAGATCATTGAGTCCAAGCATTGACCCAACCCCACCATGGCCACTAAACTATATCCCAGAGTGCCATGGCCACAGGTTTCTGGAACATTTCCAGGGATGGGGACTTCACCACCTCCATGGGCAGCCTCTTCCAATCCCTGACCACTCCTGAACCAAAGAAATTGTTCCTCATCTCCAGCTTAAACCTCCCCTAGCACAATCTCAGGCCATTTCTTCTCCTTCTATCACCTGAGACTAGGGAGAAGAGCCCAACCCCCACCTCATTGCAACCTCCTGGGACGGAGCTGCAGGGAGCAATGAGATGTCTCAGTCTCCTCTTCTCCAGACTGACCCCCCCCAGCTCCTTCAGCTGCTGCTCCCCAGCTCTGCTCTCCAGACCTTTCCCCAGCTTTGTTGCCCTTCTCTGTCCAGCCCCTCAATGTCCCTCTGGGAATGAGTGGTCCCAAACCAAACACAGAGTGCCTCTAGCTTTCCATCTCTGCTGGGCTGGGCTGCAGTCTGAATGTGAGAGAATGTCTGCCCAGCCCCAACCCCTGCAGCCATCCAGGCCTTGGTAAAGCTTGCTCACAGCTGACAGCTGTACCTGCTCTGTCTGCAGCACTCTCTCCCTGGATGTTTCCCTTCATTCCTTGCATGCTGACCCTGTACAACTTCCCAGCTGCATTTACCTCTCTGTGCTCATCCCTCTGTCCTGTCACTCCCACATGATTCATGTTCAGCCTTTCTCATATCCCTTCCTGCTCTGCACAGGCTCCCCTCCTTTGGTTCCTATTCCTCTTCTCCAGAGCTCCACAAAGCTCACTGCTCACTGGGGACCAGCCTTGTGGACTGTTAATTCCCTTTGGCAGGACCCATTCCCTCTTCCATTATTCTACCTTTGTCAGTCTGTGTTTTTCTCAAATTGGCCCTGGACTGCAGCCATTTATTTGCAGTAATACTTGAAGAACTAAAGCTGCTGGAAACCAGCAGCAAGAAGCATAAGCAGTTTAGTCGTCAGGCTGGCCTGGAGAGGACCTGCTCTAAGTTAGGAGCAGCTAAGAAGCTTCTGGTCACTCCTTTCTTGCCCTTTCCACCTGCACTTAGAAAAGGTGACATTTTCTTTGTTTTGCTTTAATTGTCTGCTCACTTCATCCTTTCCCCTCCCTTTAGATGAGGCAGTACCAAATATACAGAAAGCTCCAAATCACAAACTGGGCCATGAGCCCTTCCTACCTTCCCTAACTAGCTCATTTTTCTTTCTTTGCTCAGTGGATCACAGGACAGCCTCAGCTCCCCACATGTTTAATAGGCCATAAAACACTAAGCCTGCCCTGCCAGTGGTGCAGTCTCCTCCAGCATCAGGTGCTGACCAGTGAACAGGCAGCATCACAGATCCCAGGATGTCAGTGGCTGGAAGGGACCCAAAGAGATCATCCGGTCCAACCCCTACCACAGCAGAACCACACAATCTAGCTCAAGGCACACAGGAACACATCCAGTCAAGAAGTTGCCCCTTGTGTTGAACTGGAACTTCCTGTGCTGCAGCTTCCATCCATTGCTGCTTGTCCTATCCCAGGGAGCAGTGAGCAGAGCCTGTCCCCCACTCCTGACCCCCAGCCCTCAGATAGTTATAAACATTTATTAGATCCCCTCTCAGTCTTCTCTTCCCCAGACTAAGCAGCCCCAGGGCCCTCAGCCTCTCCTCACCAGGCAGGGCTCCAGTCCCCTCATCATCCTGGTAGCCCTCCCTTGGACTCTCTCCAGCAGATCCCTGTCCTTCTTCAACTGGGGAGCCACAAAGTGAAGGCAGTACTCAAGATGAGGTCTCACCAGGGCAGAGTAGAGGGGAAGAACCTCCCTTGATCTGCTGGACACACTCTGCTTAATGTCCCCCCAGGCTCCCATTGGCCCTCTTGGCTACCAGCATACATTGCTGCCCCAGGGATATTCTCCACCAGCACTCCAGCTCCCTCTCCTTTGGGCTGCTCTCCAGCAGTCACCTCCCAGCCTGTGCTGGTGCAGTTTATTGCTCCTGCCCAGGTGCAGGACTCTGCACTTGTCCTTGCTGAACCTCCTTTGGTTCCTCTGTGCCCAGCTCTGTCTGCCCAGGTCTCTCTGGATGGCCGCACAGCCTGCAGCTGTCTCAGCCAAGCCTCCCAGTTTGGTGTCATCAGCAAACCTGCTGAGCAGACTCTCTCTGTCTGTGCCCTCATCAGTGGCATTGATGAAGATATTGAACAGCTCCAGACCCAGCACTGATCCCTGGGGGACTCCACTGGTTACAGCTCTCCAGCTGGACCTGGCATCACTGATCACCTTTAAATCCTACCTTGTAACCAGTTCCTAACCCACCTCACTGCCTGCTCTTCCATCCCACACTTCCTGAGCTTATAGAGGGCAATAGCTCATAGGAGGGCTACACACACAGAGCTCATTTATCTGCTTCTGATACAGACCCTTTGCCTCTTGCTGCCTGCACGGGATCCCCACTTAAGGCCAAGGTATGATTTTCCTTCCGCTCTCTCTCTGGATATCTAAGTGCTGATGAAAATGATTGCAAGTGTCTTAGCTAATCAGTGGCATCTCCCAGCCAGCCTGACACGTGTGGGCTCCTCATGTGAGAAGGACACTGAGGGGCTGGACCAGGTCCAGATAAGGGCAACAAAGCTGGGGAAGGGTCTGGAGAACAGCGTGGGGGAGGAGCAGCTGAGGGAGCTGGGGGTGTTTCGTGTGGAGAAGAGGAGGTTGAGAGGAGACCTCATTGCTCTCTGCAGCTCCCTGCAAGGAGGTTGCAGTGAGGTGGGGGTTGGGCTCTTCTCCCTGGTATCAGGTGATAGGAGAGGAAATGGCCTGAAATTGTGCCACAGGAGGATTAGATTGGAGATGTGGAACAATTTCTTTGGTTCAAGAGTGTCAGGGATTGGAAGCGGCTGCCCAGGGAAGTGGTGGAGTCCCCATTCCTGGAGGTGTGGAGGAAAATTGTGGCCATGGCACCTGAGGCATGGTTTAGTGGCCATGGTGGTGCTGGGTCGACATTTGACCTTGATGATCTTAGAGAACTTTTCCAACCCAAACAATTCTGTGATTCTATGATTCTTGCTTAGCCTTTCCCAGCTGAGAAAGAATTACCCAGAGGTTTGTGCTACCTACAATGTTCCTCCAATATATAATGATGGCAACAACAACAAAACCAAAATGGGACGGGGAGAGAGCAAAAAAGGAAAGAAATATCAGTAAAGGTCACCAGATCTAACCTTGATCTGCTTCAAAAGCTTCTTGTCCTTCAAGAGCAGCATCCAGAAAGTAGAAAGATGAGTGGCATCTGGACCTGCATAACAAGATGAGAGAATCTCCTTCAGCATTAATAAGGATCCAGGCACTGTCAGCTTCAGCAGCCCCAGGTCTCGCAGGGACAGGTGCAGTGGGGACAGATATTGTTTGTGTCTCTCTGATTCTGGCTGAGTCTTTGTCAGCACTTCCAACCCTCGCAGCCTCTTCGCTTTACATAGGCTCAGAAATTAACTAAGTAACCTCTGCTGGCACTAAGTAACCACTAATCCTTGGAGAAATCATTCTTAATTGGCAGGAGGAGGTGGTTCTGGTAGAGGCTTTGCTGACAGACACGAGCAGAGGGACCCAGGCACGTGACACAAATTTCTAAATGCCTTCAGCTAAAGGAAATATATTAGAAAATAAAGAGAAACTTCTCCAGCCTTTTTATTTGGTTTTAAATTAATCCTTTTTTTCTTCCCCCCATCACCAAGAGCCTCTGTTATAGAATGGATAACTTCCTCTCCCTTCCTCCAAAACAAATCAATGCTTCATTCAACCCGAACCACATATTTCTGACTTAGTTTTCCCCCCTCCATCCTCTTGGGAAAGTAACAAATGCTTCTTTCCCCTGAAGTCTGCTTGCTGCTTTTCAGCAGGCTGCTGAATAGAAACACTGATTATTTACACAGCTCAGGTTATTACTTTGGTTTGGTTTTGTCAAGGAGACCACTGCACAGCAAAGCAAAGCTGTTGCACAGGTAGCAAAAAGGCTACCCCCTCTAGCAGGGGCAGCTCTCTGTGTGCCAAGGCAGCTGCTGGCTCCTGCCCACAGCCCTCCCACTTGCCACAAACAGCTCAGCACTCTCAGGGCACAACCTAGATAAGTGCAGCTTTCCCGACTGAAAATCAGTGTCTATGATTTGATAAGGTTAGAGCTAAACCCAGAGTGTTTTCACTCTGATGTTTCCGCCTCTGGCTAAGCAGAGAATGAAGACTCACACAGCCAGTCCCTCCTGCCCCATTTCTCAAGTTTTTCTACCCACTGAGCTATACCAATTAAACACTGCTCTTCCTGCACCTCTGGCAGAGATTTGGCAGGGGCACTCCTACTGCTCTCCTAACTCCATGTTACCTGAGCACATTCCTGTGCAAGGAGGTGATCAAAACCCACAGCTCACCCCCCAGTTCATGTGATATTTATGACTACGCCACATGGCAGCATTAATTGGTGAGAGGAACTCCATCACTGCTGGCAGCCAGCTCTGCTGATCACGTAGCAGGTTACCAGAAGCAGTCCCCATCCTTTGTCCCACTTTATGGATTAACTTTGTCTGGATCACAAAACCTCAACACAAAGTGAGATGCAGAGCTTTGGGACCCTCTAAATAATGAGGTGACAGCTTCACTCTCTCAGCTGGAATTAAAATGGGTTCAGCCACTCCATTTTTTTTTACTGTGTTCAGTTTTGGGCTCCCCAGTTGAAGAGGGACAGGGATCTGCTGGACAGAGTCCAAGGGAGGGCTACCAGGATGATGAGGGGACTGGAGCACTGCCTGAGGAGGAGAGGCTGAGGGACCTGGGGCTGCTTAGTCTGCAGAAGAGAAGACTGAGAGGGGATTTAATCAATGTTTACAACTATCTGAGGGCTGGGGGTTGGAGGGGGGGGACAGGCTCTGCTCACTGCTCCCTGGGATAGGACAAGCAGCAATGGATGGAAGCTGCAGCACAGGAGGTTCCAGTTCAACACAAGGGGTAACTTCTTGACTGGAAGGGTCCCAGATCCCTGGCACAGGCTGTCCAGAGAGGTTGTGGAGTCTCCTTCTCTGCAGCCTTTCCAGGCCTGTCTGGATGTGTTCCTGTGTGACCTCAGCTAGACTGGATGGTCCTGCTCTGGTAGGGGTTGGACTGGATGATCTCTTTGGGTCCTTTCCAATCCCTGACATCTGTGAGACTGTGATTTATATATTATTTTGACAGCCCCCTTCATTTTCTTCCTCAACACAACCAACTCCCATTTCTCAGTGCTGCTGTAGGGTCAGTGACCCAAGCACAGAAATAAAAAGCACATGAATGAATTACTGCATTTTCCAAACACTTAGCATTTTATTGCTGGTAGCTAACTGCCTTTAGAGAACATCTGCTTTCAGTTGAGAGCGCAATCTCCATCTCAGATGCATCTATAACTGTTCCTAAGGTGCCCAAAGAGACAGACCTAGCATTAAGGACCGATCTACTTCCATCAAGGAGTTCTCATCACCTCTTTTGCCATTTCTCTCCTCCCATTCACTTGCAGTCCTCCAGTTCCCAAACTAGCTTCTGTTTCCAGAAGAAGCTGCCACCACAGGGACTACATTTAGCTGTGACCAGCAAAAGAGGACAAATGGAGGCTGGAGGGCACAGCAGGCTTGCAGTAACCTCATGCCACGAAGCCACAAGTTCCAATCCAGTAGATGCGTAAGAGAATGACAGAATATGAGGGGTTGTAAGCGACCTCTGGAGAACATCCACCCCACCCTGCCAAAGCAGAATCACCTAGAGGTCACACAGGAACACATCCAGGTGGGCCTTGAAAGTCTCCAGAGATGGAGACTCCACAACCTCTCTGGGCAGCCTGCCCCAGGGCTCCACCACCCTTAAAGAAGCTCCTTTTCACCTTTAGATGGAACTTCTTATAGTCAAGTATGTGCCCATTACCACTTGTGCTGTCACTGGGTATCACTCCAAAAAGTCTGATCCCATCCTCCTGACACCTAGCCTTTACTGACCAGCACTGATGAGATCTCCCCACACCACCCCACAGCCCTTCTTCTGAACTCACCAAAATAAGTGGTGGACCTGCTTGGAGGTCTCAGAGAAGCCCAAAAGTGCAGAGAGCTACTTCCTTTTCCTCAGACTGTGAATAGACTCCTAAAATCCTCTTGGGCTTAACTGGAATAAAAGAAGCTGCCTGAACTCACAGAATCACAGTCAGAGGCTGGAAGGGACCTCCAAAGCTCAACCAATCGAACCCCACTGCCAGAGCAGGATCACCCAGAGCAGATCACACAGGAACACAACCAGGCAGATTTTGAGTATCTCCAGAGATGGAGACTCCACAGCCCTCCTGGGCAGCCTGTGCCTGGGTTCTGTCACCCTCATAGGGAAAAAAATCCTCCTTGTGTTTAAATGAAACTTCCTCTGTCTTTAGCCTTAGTCCTGATCACTTTAGCCCAAACTGTACCTGTCAGGACAGGCTGGGCTAAAGGCTACAGGTGCTACAGGCTAGGGACAGAGTGTCTGGACAGCAGGGAGGGAGGCAGAGAGGGACCTGGGGGTGACTGTAGAGAGCAGCTGAAGATGAAGCAGCAGTGTGCCCAGGTGGGCAGCAGAGCCAATGGCATCCTGGGCTGGCTCAGGAGCAGTGTGGCCAGCAGGACAAGGGAGTTTCTTCTGCCCCTGTGCTCAGCACTGCTCAGGCCACCTTGAGTGCTGTGTCCAGTTCTGGGCTCCTCAATTCAAGAGAGACGTTGAGGTGCTGAAGGTGTCCACACAGGAGGGCAACAAAGCTGTGGAGGGGCCTGGAGCACAGCCCTGAGAGGAGAGGCTGAGGGAGTTGGGGGTGTGCAGCCTGCAGAAGAGGAGGCTCAGGGCAGAGCTCATTGATGTCTGCAGCTGCCTGAAGGGAGGCTGTAGCCAGGTGGGGTTGGGCTCTTCTGCCAGGCAACCAGGGACAGAAGAAGGGAACACAGCCTCAAGCTGTGCCAAGGCAGGTTCAGGCTGGATGTGAGGAGGAAGTTCTTGCCAGACAGAGGGATTGGCATTGGAATGGGCTGCCCAGCGAGGTGGTGGAGTCACTGTCCCTGGAGGTGTTGAAGCCAAGCCTGGCTGGGGCACTTAGTGCCATGGTCTGGATGATTGGCCAGGGCTGGGTGATAGGTTGCACTGGCTGAGCTTGAAGGTCTCTTCCAACCTGGTTGAATCTATGATGCTGGAAGAGGGGAGATTGAGACTGGAGATTGGGAAGAAATTCTTGAGAGTGAAGGTGGTGAGACACTGCACAGGTTGCCCAGGGAGGCTGTGGCTGCTCCCTCCCTGGAGGTATTCAAGGCCAGGTTGGATGAGGCCTTGAGCTACCTGTGCTGGTGGGAGGTGTCCCTGCCCATGGATGATCTTTAATTCCTTTCCAGTCCAAACTGTTCTGTTGTTCTGTCAGTCACTCTCTGAAGGGCCTGGCTGGCTGTATGATGACAGCACAGCGCTTCCCAGTGCTGCAACAACATTCCAGCTACTCTCTTTTTCTCATTCGGCTTTATAAACCCCAATCCTACCTAGCCAACTGGCAGCCACCTTTGCAGGGAGCAGCAAAGCCTGTTCTTTGTTCCAAGGTTGTGAGAGCAGGAAAGAGTCCAGCAGTTGGGTATAAGATTCCTGACATAATGAGAGAACTGGCAATAAATAAAAGACAAGAGAATCAATGCCTATGAAAGAGAAAAGGAACATCAAAGGAAACCCAAGAACAGAGAGGAAAGAAGTAAAAATTCTCATTTTTGTTCTAGCTTTTTTCTCCTTACAGAAATCAAATTTGTAGAGGTTTGAGCTGAACCCAGAGCTGAAAGAAAACAGAGCACAGCAGTTGCTGATTTTGCCACCCTCTGTTTTTCTTTCTCTCTTATTTCAAACTTCCTGCCCATACCTGGAAAATTAAAGATGTGATCCCTTGGGAAAGAAGCCACAGCAAATCCCTACTTTCCTCCCAAGTTATCAGCACAGTAAAGGCAGGGCTCCAACACCCTTCCATTTAAGAAGTTCCTCCTCATCTTTAGATGAGCTTCTCACGCTCAAGTTTTTGCCTGTTACTCCTTGTGGTGTCACTGGGTGCCACTCTACAAAGCCTGATCCCACCCTCCTGACACCCACCCTTGAAGTATGGATCAGCGTTCGTAGGATCCTCCCTTCTGAACTGGCCGAAACGAGTGGCGGAGCCCTGCGGGCGCGGGCAGCCGGCGGAGGCGGGATAGGGGTAGCCCAGAGACGGCACAGACCGAGTTGGCTGCAAGCAGTGTGCTTTACTGAGGCAACACAGCACATGATATCCACTTGGAAGAGGCCTGCATAACTAACTTAGTTTGAGACTGCTAAGTGTGGAGAGTACAGACTGGTCCAGGGTTATGTGTGAGGTACAGATAGGTCAATCTGTATCAACAATCCTGTGAAGTCCGTCCCCTGCAGCTGGCAGACTCTGCCCCTCTGCAGCTGCATGTGGGGGGTGCCATCCACCGCCTGGTTTCCTACTCCGAGATGGATTTCAAGGACACTCTGCAGCACAGGGTTGCTCATCTTATCAGTTCATGCCCTGTGTTAGCAAGAAATCCTTCCACAGACTTCCTCGGAGGTCTCAGAAAAGCCCGTAAGTCCAGAGAGCTACCTCCTTGTCTTCAGACTGTGAACAGTCTCCAGTAATCCTCATGGACTTCACTAGAAATGAACAAGCTGCCTGAAGTCCCAAGCAAGCAGTGACAGAACAAGAGGACACAGCCTCAAGCTGTGCCAGGGCAGGTTCAGGCTGGATGTCAGGAAGTTCTTCCCAGCAAGAGTGACTGGCATTGGAATGGGCTGCCCGGGGAGGTGGTGGAGTCACCATACCTGGAGGTGTTTAAAAGAAGACTGGATGAGGCACTTAGTGCCAGGGTTTAGTTCATTAGAAGGTGGTAGGTGTGAGGTTGGACTCTATGATCTCAGAGGTCTTTTCCAACCTGGTTCATTCTGTGATTGTGATTCTGTGAAGTCCTGATGCCTTCAAACTGTCGCTGTCATGTGATAGGATAAGAGGGAATGACTTGAAGCTGGAAGAGAGGAGACTGAGAATGGAGATTGGGAAGAAATTCTTGAGAGTGAGGGTGGCTGCCCAGAGAGGTCATGGATTCCACCTCCCTGAAGGTACTCAAAGCGAGGTTGGACAGACAGTTACTAATGTTGCAGCAACCACATCTGGGCTCTGGGCTCTTCCCTGATGCTGACAACCTGCGGCAGGAGGCAGGGTCCCTTCTTCCCAGCTCAATGGTAATTGCAATTAAATGGAAGGTTTGCAATGAAAGCAAACATGGTAATGGAGTTCATTTTAGCTAAACCACTAAAGAGCAATACAAAAGCCTCCTTCCTTACCCTCATGGCCAGCCTCCTAATGCGCCTTCTCTTGCTTTATTCAAATCATTACCAACCAACCTGCTGTCCTCCTTTTGGAAAACACATTTCTCCCAGATTCTGCTCTGTGGGGATCTGAAAGAGCTTTTCCAATCAACAATTCACTGAATGAAGTCTTCAGAAATCTACTGTTGTCCTTTCCATCCTGAGCTGACCTTGAGCTATTTAAACCTAGATGGATTTCTGCTCCATAGTCCCAACAGCCTACAGATCCTCCTCCCTGCTCTCCACTTGGGATAAGAGAGGCTTTTCAGAACATGTTAGAGGAGGTCTGCTAAATGATGCATTGAAAAGAGATGGAGGGGAAAACAACTTTATCATCTTGTGGCTTGAGCAGAAGGGGCTGGAGCTCCTCAGTGCCTTCAGAGATAATGAAAGTAAAAAAAAAAAAAACACAACACAAAAAGCCCAGGCAGAGAGCAATGCAAAAGGGAGAATTAATACTTTTTGATGGATGAATTAAAAATAGGTTCAACAGAGAGCAAGGTCCCAGGAGAGTCCTAGGCACTGTGTGTTCAGGTTAATGCAAATTCCATCCTGCTTTAACTTTTCCTCAGAAGAAGAAAGGGTAAAAGGGTTCAGGAGAAAAGCTCTGTCCAGCAGCTGAGGGGATCTGCACGGGAGGGAGCCACTGAAGGAAGTACTGCTCTGAGTTTAGATTCAGCAAGTTCAAAGTTCTTGTGATGGTCAAAGCTGCACTTCTGTCAGCGGTTCTTGAACTGGGACCCCCAACAGAAGGCCACAGACCTGCTGGAGTGGGTCCAGTGGAGGCCACTAAGATGATCAGAGGGTTGGAGAACACCCCTTGTGGGGACAGCCTGTCCAGCCTGGAGAAGAGAAAGCTGTGAGGAGACTTTAAAACAGCATTTCATTATCTGAAAGGGACCTAGAGGAAGGCTGGGGAGGGATTGTTCCCAAGGGCTGGTAGTGACAGGGTGAGGAATAATGGTTTGAAACTGGAGCAGGGGAGAGTCAGATTTAGTTTGGATTTATGAGAAGTTCTGCACAATGAGGGTGGTGAAATACCAGAACAGGTTGCCCAGGGATGTGGTGGAGGCTCCATCCACGGAGAAATTCAGGACCAAACTTGATGGGGCTGTGAGCAACCTGCTCTAGTTGGAGATGTCCCTGTGTCTGCAGCTGTCCCTGTGGCTGAAGCTGTTTGGCTGCTTTGGAAATCTTAGGGATGAAATGCAAATATCCAAGAAAATCATAGAATCACAGAAGGGTTTAAGTTGGAAGAGACCTCAAAGCTCAGCCAGTTCCAACCCCTGCCATAGGCAGGGACACCTCCCACTAGGACAGGTCACTCAAGGCCTCATCCAATCTGGCCTTGAACACCTCCCTGGGCAACCTGTGCCAGTGTCTCACTATCCTCAGTGCAAAGAACTTCTTCCTTACATCCAGTTTCAGTCTCCCCTCTGCCAGTTCAAACCCATTCCCCCTCATCCTGTCATTACCAGACCTTGTCAATAGTCCCTCCCCAGTCCTCCTGTAGCCCCCTTCAGATCCTGGAAAGCCACTATAAGGTCTCCTGGAAGCCTTCTCTTCTCCAGGCTGCAGAGCCCCAACTCTCTCTGCTTGTCGTCAGAGCAGAGCTACTGCAGCCCTCTGAGCATCTTGGTGGCCTCCTCTGGACTGGCTCCAACACTTCCATGTCCTTCTTGTGTTGGGGGCTCCAGAACTGCACACAGTACCCCAGGTGGAGTCTGAGGAGAGCAGAGCAAAGGGGAAGAATCCCCTCCCTTGCCCTGCTGCACTGCTCTTGCTGCAGCCCAGCACAGGGTTGCTGTCTAGGCTGGTCTCACACTGCAGGCTCATGTTGAGCTTTTTCATCAGCCAAGATAATGTGGCATCCTACCTCAAGTCCTTCTCCAAGAGATGCTGATTTTTGTTGTTCTGGGTCTGTACAGTAACATCTCAAAATCCAGAGGTAACAATTGTGCAAGTAATGATGAAAGTACAGAGCAGGGCACAGGAAGCCAAGCCAGCAATGCCATTCTACACCCACTTCCTTACTCCCTTCCTGAAAAAAAAGGATTTTAAATCTTTCCCAGTAGGTGTGGAAATTAATGAACTAACAGACTTCCAGAGCTCACAATGGCAGCAGCAGAGTAAACCCCAAGCATACAATCCCAGACAATTACAGTGCAGCAGTCTGAAAGGTCATAAATCCCCAGACAGCAGTGCCAGGGTCTCTGAATCACAGCCTGCGTGGTTATTCCAAAAAGCCTTGTCCACCTACTACAGTTTTTCCTCCTGGCTTTGAAGTCCTTCCAGAGTCCTGTCTGGACAGCCTACACCGTTGCACCAGCTTCATCTTTGGCTTCCATTTGTTGCCATATCTATTCTCACTTTGCTAATGGAGTCATTCTCCATGCCTCTTCCCCCGGCTTGCTCATGTTTCCTGGGGAGCCAAGCCTATTCTAGCACAAGGCAGCAAAATATTCAGTGACTGCCAAATGTGTTCCAGGTCTAATAGGCTAGAACCATTTGGGTTGGAAAATGGTGGAGCTGCCATCTCTGGGGGCTGTTCAAGGTGACCTCATTGTGGCCTTTCAGTATCTGAAGGGGGATACAAGAAAGCTGGGGAGGGCCTTCTTAGGCTGTCAGGAAGTGATAGGACTGGGGGGAACGGAACAATGCGGGAAATGGGGGGGGTCAGCCTGGATGTGAAGAAGAAGTTGTTCACCATGAGGGTGGTGAGACNGAGTCAGACTGGATGTGAAGAAGAAGTTGTTCACCATGAGGGTGGTGAGACCCTGGAATGGGTTGCCCAGGGAGGTAGTGGAAGCCTCATCTCTGGAGGTGTTTCAGGCCAGGCTGGATGAGGCTCTGGACAGCCTGATCTAGTGTGAGGTGTTCCTGCCCATGGCAGGGGGATGGGCAGGGGGGGTTGGAACTGGATGATCCTTTTGGTCCCATCCACCCCTGACTGATTCTATGATTCTGTAACTCAAGAAGCCTGAGAGTGTGGTGCTCCAGGGTGTGGTTTAGTGGTCCTAATAGTTGGGTTATGATTTGGCTTGATGACCTTCAAGGTCTTTTCAAGTCATATTGATTCTGTGATTATATGAGGAGACCTGAGAGGTCATTCAATTCAGCCAGCAGAAAATGTGGTGAAAAGTCTGCAGCACAGGGCTGGTGAGGAGCAACTAAGGGAGCTGGGGGTGCTTAGTGTGGAGAAGAGGAGGCTGAGGGAAGACCTCATTAGCCTCTGTAGCAACCTGCAAGGAGGTTACAGTGAGGTGGAGGTTGGGCCCTTTTCCCTAGAGTCAGGGCACTGTGCACTCAGAACTGATGTAGTCCTGAACAACCTGATCTAGTTGGAGGTATCTCTGCTGACTGCAGAGGGGTTGGACAAGATGACCTTTGAGGATCCTTTCCAACCTCATGCATTCAGTGATTCAAAACATTGGGTTTGTACCTCAGTTAGGCAATCCCCTGACCATTTGGCCCTTTGGCCTAGCCCACTCCTTTGTCTGTCCCTTGAATGTCTTTTCCTGACCTTTTTCCTTTTTTAGTTGAAAAAGAAGATGCTGAGGGCAGAGCTCATCACTGTCCACAGCTACCTGAAAGGAGGTTGTGGAGCAGTTGGTGCTGGTCTCTTCTCCCAGATAAACAGTGATAGGACAAGAGGGAATGGCCTCAAGCTGGGTAGGCTTAGACTGGATATTACGAAGAACTTTTTTCCCAGCGAGAGCAGTCAGGCACTGGAACGAGCTACCCAGGGAGGTGGTGGAGTCACCAACCCTGGAGGTGTTTAAAGGTCATTTGGACGTGGTGCTTGGGGATATGGTTTAGTGTGCACTATAAGCCTACCGGTTGTAGGCTGGACTTCATGATCCCGAGGGGCTTTGCCAGCCTGAATGTTTCTGTGATTCTGTGACTTGGGACACCTCTCCCTTGCTGAGGCTGTACCTTTTGGGGTGCCTGAAAAGTCCTGGGGGAAAGAAAAGGCGTCTCAGGGCAGGGCAGAAGCAGAGATGGATGGAACCATCAATCATGGTACTGTTTCTAATCAGCTGCACCCCGGCTCGTGAGCAAATGGCAGCTCATTTGCAAAGCTTTCACTCTATGCTCTCATTAGCATAAGTATTGTTTTCCATTTTCTGTGGTGATTCACACTAAACTAATGCAAATTCATCTGTCATCTGAAGAGAGCTCAGAAAGGGCAACTGTGAATTCGATTAGTGCCTTTTTGCCCCTCTCTAGCAGCTGCCTAGTGGTGTGTGCTGAGTCCTGCTCGACTTTCCCACGGTAGGAGCAGAGTTGTGTCTGTTTTCTGCATCAGATTGGACCTCGTAGATATCAATACTGATAGCATTAGTAATTCTGACTGCCAAGGTGACTCAGGCTCTTGGTCCCAGGCTTATGATAAATGGTGTCTTTCATCCATACCCTGGCTTGATCATTTGAAGAAGCCACAATCTGTCTAGCAGCTTGAAATCCATTGCTGCTTACGGTTGGCTTGGACGATTAGAAGGGACGAGAGCAGTCCTAGGTCTGCTCTCCTTGAGCGACATCAAATACAAGAAGTACCTGTGCGCTGGGCTCTCTCTCTGCATGGGCATCCAGCTTCATGCCACACTTCTATAAGTGCAGGCATCTAGTGCTGGAGAAATCCCTCTAGTTTGACACAAAATGGGAAAGGCTTAGACCTTGGTTTGTTCAGCCTTAAGAAGAGAAGGCTTAGGAGAGACCTTGTCACCATGAACCAGTACATAGAGGGTGGATACTAGGAGAATGGAGACTTCCTTTGAGTAAGGAGTCCTGTGGAGAAGACAAGGGGTGATGGGCACAAGTTATTGGTGGGGAGATTCCCATGAGAATCCAGAAGGGAATTTTCCCCAGTCAGACACTGTAATCATCTCCCAAGAGAAGCAGTGGAGTCCCCTCCATTGGACACCTCTAAGACTCAGCTTGCCAGGGTGCTGGGCCAGCTCATTTCAACTACACCATCACCCAGAAAAGTTGAAGCAGGTGACCCTTGGGGTCCTTCCAACCTGGCATGCTGGGGTTCTGTGAAAATTCCCATAGTTTTATCGTGGAGTTCTTTGTGCTTCACTTAGGATAGGTCCATTTGCTGCTAGGTTGTTGCCCCTCAGTAGCCTTGGTGTAGAACAGAATCAGACACATGCAGGCTGGCAAAGCCCCTCAGGATCACCAAGTCCAACCTCTAGCCCTACTCTTCAATATTCACCTTAAACCATAGCCCTAAGCACCACATCAAACCACCCTTAAACACATCCAGGGTGGGTGACTCCACCACCTCCTTGGGCAGCTCATTCCAGTGCCTGACCACTCTTGCTGGGAAAAAATTCTTCCTAATGTCCAGTCTAATCCTACCCAGGTGCAGCTTGAGGCTATTCCCTCTTGTTCTGTCACTACTTACCTGTGATCAGAGCCCAGCAGCAGCCTCTCCACAACGTCCCTTCAGGTAGTTATAGACAGCAATGAGGTCTGCCTTCAGCCTCCCCTTCTTTCTCTGGAAAAAGGAACTGAAATGCTGTGCTTTGTTGAATGCTCAGGGCTGCAGGGGGAAGGTAATGACATGGAGTCGCCTGATACTTCCCCTTCCCAATGCTCTGAATTGGCTTGGGTGGGAGCCGTGAGGATAAACAGTCCCCAAAGCACTTTCCTTGCCCACAGTCGCCTGGGCTATAATTCTCCAGGGTGCACACTCTATAAATTCCCTTTCACTGCTGGCATGTTAATGGCACTTGGGGAGACGTCACTTCAAAAGGGAAATGAGCAATGACACATGGAGCAGCAGAAGGTAAATGGCTTTTAACTGGATAACCTGTCAGTTAAAGGTGGAATTATTTCCCTGCTGCCACTTCTCTTTACTTTACCCACTTGTGTTATTGCCCCTTCCTGACAGTAGTTGAGAGATGTGATGCCCTTGGCTCTGGGATGTGCCGACTACCTTTATCCCTCTCTCTTTCTCGTGGAGCAGCAGGCAGATGAAGCTAAAGTCATCTTCCATTCTTCTCTCTAGGATAGGGGGAAGTGACTTGCGCTGTGAGATGCTCACCACTTAGTGGCAACATCCTTCAGTACCAATCAGATGCTTTTCTTCTAGACAGATGTGCCAGTAAATGAACCTTGTTCTCAGTGTGGTGTTTCTGGTCCAGGGTCATTATCTGGGCTTTGTAGCCCATGAAGAGACATCTAAGTATAGATCTGCATTGGTCTCCTGGAAAGTACTTTGGGAACAAGATTCCTGGATTGCAATTGGTTGGAAGGGACCATCAGAGGTCATCTTGTCCAACACCTCTGCAGCAAGCAGGGACATCTCCAACTGGATCAGGATGTTCCTCAGATGTTCCTGTAGGACATCAGAATGGGAAAACAACCCCTAACTTTTTGAGACTGGATGTTGGAGCTTACAGATGATGGTAACTGGAATTCATTGTGCAATGTGCTATATTCAGATGACAAGAAATTAAATGTGTGATGGTCTGCTGGAGGGTAGGAAGGCTCTAAAGAGAGATCTGGACAGGTTGGATCAATGGGGCAAAGTCACTTTTATGAGGTTTCATAAGGCCAAGTGCCAGGCCCTGCACTTGAGTCACAACAACCCCATGAATATTCCAGGTTTGGGGCAGAGTGACTGGAAACTGCCCAGTAGAAAAGGACCTGGAGGTGCTGGTGGACAGCAGCTGAACATGAGCCAGCCGTGTGCCCAGGTGGCCATGAAAAGCCAACAGCATTCAGGCCTTGATCAGGAATTGTGCGGTCAACAGGAGTAGGGAAGTCATTGTGCCTCTGAAGTGGATATTGGTGAGGCCACACTGTGGATACCTGGGTCAGTTTTGGGCCACTCACGCTAAGGAGCAGGTCCAGGGAAGGGCAACAAAGCTGGGGAAGGGTCTGGAAAATAGAGCTGGGGAGGAGCAGCTGAGGGATCTGGGGGAGTTCAGTCTGGAGAAGAGGAGGCTGAGAGGAGACCTGATTGCTCTCTACAGCGCCCTGAGAGGAAGTTGCAGTGAGGTGGAGGTTGAGCTCTTTTCCTAAGTAACTAACGACAGGGCAAGTGGAACTGGCCTAAAATTGTGTAAGGAGAGGTTTAGGTTGGAGCTTAGGAACAATTTCTTTGGTTCAAGAGTGGTCAGAGATTGGCACAGGCTGCCCAGGGAGGTGGTGGAGTCCCCATCCCTGGAAGTGTTCCAGCAGCCTGTGGCCATGGCACTCTGGGCCACGGCTGGGTTGGATTGTTGGTTGGACTGGATGATCTTCAAAGTCTTTTCCAACCTTAATGGTTCTGTGATTCTAAGACATCTGATGCTAAGGTAAATTCTGATGCTGCTTTACAATTCTGCCGGCAGGTTGAGGGGAAATTTATGTGAGGGAGTTCTGATGAATGATGTGCATGAGTCATTACCTGAAGGCAAGTGATAAAAGCAGCTTTAGGTGCTATAAACCTGATCGAAACCAGAATGTTACAGAAGTTCTGAAAATGAATCCATTATTTATGCAGTGGTCTCAGGATCACAGAAGCAGCCCCTTCTCAGCAGAATAATTGCTGTTAAGTAGCAGCAGAGTGCAAGAATTATCTCTGGATCATAGAGCAGCAAAGCTACAACTTTGCTTTTACTCTGTGGGTTTGCACTGAAAGCAGAAATGCCCCTGTGGTTGTGCTGACATCAGTGACACCAGGCAGACAGACTGGAGCAGAGGACCGTGGCCAGCTGTGGTAGTTTGGGAGCATCCCGTCCCCAACCCTGAATTCACCAGACTAGCTCAACCAGTTGGAAGTTAAGGAATGAAGCCCCACGTACAGTGTGGAACCATTTACAAGTATATATATACACCAGATATACAGACAGTCACAGCTATATACAATTATATACAAGTTAGAAGTAATTCAGAAATACAAACCCCCTCCTGAACAGCAGAACAGCCCAGGAGGGCTTTCAAACCAACTCCCCTCCTTCTTTCCACCCCCCTCCTCCTTATTTCAGAATCTCCTGCATGCAACGGGTGAGCTGTGGGAAGCCAGATAAGGAGTTAGAAGCAGAGTGATTAGTTTGAGTTATCCAGGTCCATGCAGAGGAATTAGTGAAGCAAATGGCAGCCAGCCAGTGACTGACTGACTTTGTTATGTTTCTTGGTTTATATCTCTCAGCAGAACAAAGGAGTGATACAGACATCACTTTATTTTCTCTTCACAGCCACTGATCTAATTTCTCTCATTGAGATATTCCAATTAGCCTCAAACCAGCACAGCAGCAGAGCAAGTGGGAGGATTCTGCCACTTTGCTTTGCTCTGCTCTGGTGGGACCTCACCTGCAGTACTGCATGTAGATCTGGAGCCCTCAGTGCAGGAGGGACATGGACCTGATGGAGTGAGTCCAGAGTAGGGCTAAGAGGGGATCTTGTCTGTGCTGAGTGTCCAGATGAAGGGGCCAGGCTCTTTTCAGGGGCTCCCAGTGACAGCAGAAGGGGAATGGACACAAGCTGGAACCTAGGAGGTTCCATCTGAGCAGAAGGAGGAACTTGTTTGGTGTGAGTGTGCTGGAGCCTTGTAGCAGGCTGTCCAGAGAGGTTGTGGAGTCTCCTTCTTTGGAGACTTTCAAGACCCGTCTGGATGCATTCCTGTGTGATCTGCCCTGGGTGTTCCTGCTCTGGCAGAAAGGTTGGACTGGATGATCTCTGGAGGTCCCTTCCAACCCCTAACATTCTGTGATTCTGTGATTTCTTGCTGCTTTCCTCGGTCTGAGCAAACTCTGAAGTGGCAGTTTCCTTCAAGCTTCAGTGGATTTTATTTGGTGTTAGACTAAATAATGAGGCCTCTGTTCTTACTCAGTTTTGAGTGTTTTGTCCTTTATTTTAAATGCCTCTCTGGGAGGTGGGTGAGGAAAAGCCCAGTGAGTAAGTATTGTTGTGCAGCAAAGCCACTTAATATGCTTTGAGTGTGTTCCTGGTGGCCCAGTGAGAACCAAACATCCCTGAGCATCAGAGTCCAGCTTAGGAACCTGAATCAAACAGGAGGCACTCAGAACTATTTCAGACACTTGGAACCGTGGCAGAAGTCTTTTAAGTTCACTGGGAAACACATGGAAAACCAGATGGTTCCCTTGTGACAGAACCCTGAATATAACAGCACAACAGAGTCTGTTCCCATCCCTCTTTTAGCTGGAGCAAAGAATCTTATAAAATGCTTTTGCCTGTGTGCTAAATAAATAAATGTTCAAATGAACCTTCTGGCCAATCACAGCTTAGCTACCCTGCAATTAACCACATCCACAAACTGGCAACACATTTACATCTCATTATGGGGAGGCAACAGCAGCAACTGCATGAAAATTTAGAAATTAGACACAATTACCATGTTGGCTGCAGGCAGGAGTGAGGGAGGGGGAGGAAGAATTATTGAGAGAGGTTTTTAAGAGAAGTTTGATGGTTCCCTAATTGGCTGCCGCCTCCCCAGTCGCACCCAGCTCTGCTGTGGCAATGAATTTTTCCAGAGTGGTTGTTGCTCCCTGCCTATCTCTGCAGTGCAGCAGCCCCGAGGAGTTAATGAAGCAAGACCTGCAGAAGGCTGCCAGACAGCCACAAAACTCTAGGGTGCTCCTGTGGGCATGGCACTGGGCAGGCCTCCCAGGCACTGCACGACAACCCCTGCTGGCACTTCCCCTAGGGTTTGCAGAGACACAGTGACCCTTCTGCTCTTGCTGTGCTCTCTGTTGCATCCATCCACGTGGTAGGTGTTTGAAAGCACTTGGGGCTGTAGCACAGCTCTCACCAAAGGCAGAGGTCTCTCTCCTCTCTGTTTAGTGGCAGGAGTGTTTAGCTGACACCAGTGGGGATCACAGGATCATAGAATGTTAGGGGCTGGAAGGGACCTCCAGAGCAGCATGCCCAGGTGGGCAGCAGAGCCAATGGCATCCTAGCCTTTATCAGGAATAACATGGCCAGGAGGACCAGGGCAGTCCTTCAGCCCCTGTACTCAGCACTGCTCAGGCCACACCTTGAGTACTGTGTCCAGTTCTGGGCTCCTCAATTCAAGAGAGACGTTGAGGTGCTGGAAGGTGTCCAGAGAAGGGCAGCAAGGCTGGGGAGGGGCCTGGAGCACAGCCCTGAGAGGAGAGGCTGAGGGAGCTGGGGGTGTGCAGCCTGCAGAAGAGGAGGCTCAGGGCAGACCTCATTGCTGTCTGCAGCTACCTGAAGGGAGGCTGTAGCCAGGTGGGGTTGGGCTCTTCTGCCAGGCAGCCAGCAACAGAATGAGGTGACACAGTTTCAAATTGTGCCAGGGCAGGTTCAGGTTGGATGAAGAAGGAAGTTGTTGCCAGAGAGAGTGACTGGCATTGAAATGGGCTGCCCAGGGAGGCGGTGGAGTCGCCATCCCTGGAGGTGTTGAAGCAAAGCCTGTCTGGGGCACTTAGTGCCATGGTCTTGTTGATTGGATAGGGCTGGGTAATAGGTTGGACTGGATGATCCTGGAGTTCTCTTCCAACCTGGCTGAGTCTATGATTCTATGATCAAGGAGTCCAACCCTGCTGCCAGAGTAGGATCATAATCTAGGGCAGGTGGGACAGGAACACGTCCAGATAGGGCTGGAAATCTCCAGAGAAGGAGACTCCACAAACTCTCTAGGGAGTCTGTTCCAGTGCTCCATGACCCTTACTGTACAGAAGTTTTTCCCCACGTGACGTTTACTAGTGCAGAGATGTTTATTGTCTTTGCACAGCATCCTTTCTCTTTCCTCTTCTCTAACAGTTTCACAGAATCATAGAATGCTTTGGATGGGAAGGGACCTTAAAAATCATCCAGCTCCACTTGCTTCACTTGTGCCCACTTGGATTCTGTCACCAAAACCATACAGAAAAAATATGGCCAATGATAGTTTGAGAAAAGAAAGACACAGGTCTTCTGTTTCGGAAGAAGTTGTATCAGGAAGAAGTTCTTCACCATGAGAGTGGTGAGACACTGGAACAGGTTGCCCAGGGAGGTGGTGAAAGCCTACAATAGTTTGGAGGTGGTAGACAGGCTACAAGAGTTGGGGCTCTTCAGCCTGGAGAAGAGAAGGCTTCCAGGAGGCCTTTCAGGATCTGAAGGGGGCTACAGGAAGGTTGGGGAGGGACTATTGACAAGGTCTGGTAATGACAGGAGGAGGAGGAATGGGTTTAAACTGGCAGAGAGGAGACTGAAACTGGATGTAAGGAAGAAGTTCTTTGCATTGAGGATGGTGAGACATCCCAGCCCAGGGAGGTTGTGGAGCACAGAAGCACAGAATGTGATCAAAGATTCTGTGCTTCTGTGCTCCACCACCTCCCTGGAGGTGTTCAGGACCAGGTTGGATGAAGCTTTGAGTGAACTGTTCTAGTGGTAGGTGTCCCTGCCTATCGCAGAGCGTTTGGAACTAGATGATGCTTGAGGTCTCCTCCAGCCCTGACAATTCTGCGAGTCTGATTTCCAAAAATAAAGGAACATCTCAGCAGCATTTTATAGATTTATCGATTCATAGAACAGTTTGGCTTAGATGAGACCTCAAAGATCATCCAGTTCCAACCTCCCTGCCACGGACAGGGGCACCTTCCACTAGCCCTGTCCACGGCTGCTGTCCTTGAGTGCTGCTTCACCCTGGGGCTGCGTTTCTGCCAAACTCCAAAAGCACCAGCAGTGGTGTGCCACATCAGAGCTGCAAATAAGTTCAGCCCACTCAAGGGAACTGCAAAGAGGTGAGGAATGAAAAAGTCTGTTACTGCCAATCACTAAGCCCACTGTTCAAGTGTTTAATAGTGCCATTAAATATAGCAAGTGTAAATCTTACAAACTGCCTGGAAAAGGATTCAGCTGCTTCTAAACTGGAGGTGTACTTTGGATCTGTGACTGCTGCTTGGGAGCCATAAATAAAAAGTTAAGAGTGCCTGGAAGTTGCAGGTAAACTTAGACCCAAGCCAACATCATGAAGTTCAACAAGGCCTGGGTCAGAGCAATCTCAAGAACAAATCCAGGCTGCGTGAGGAGTGGCTTGAGAGCAGCCTGGAGGAGAAGGCCTTGGGGGTGGGGATTTATGGAAAACTGCCCAGGAGCCAGCACTGGTTGATGGCAGCCCAGAGCCAGCTGTGTGCTGCCTGCATCCAGAGCAGGGAGAGGATTCTGCCCCTCTGCTCTGCTCAGCCCTCACCTGCAGCACTCCCTCCAGTGCTGGCACCAACACAAAGAAGATGTGGAACTGTTGAAGCAGGTCCACAAAGATGACGAGAGGACTGGAGAACCTCTCTTATAGGGACAGGCTGGGAGAGCTGGGACTGCTCAGCCTGGAGAAGAGAAGGCTCCAGGGAGACCTTAGAGCAGCCTGCCAGTACCTGAAGGAGACTACAGGAGAGTTAGGGAGGGACTTTTTGCAAAGGCTGGAATCAATAGGATTGAAGCTTGAGGTGGGGAGACTGAGATTGGAGATTAGGAAGAAAGTCTTTAGAGCGAGAGAGGTGAGACACTGGCACAGGTTGCCCAGGAAGGCTGTGGATGTTCCCTCCTTGAAGGTGTTCAAGGCCAGGCTGGATAAAGCCTTGAGCAACCTGGGCTAATGGGAGGTGTCCCTGCCCATGGCAGAGGGGTTGAAGCTGGATGAGCTTTAAGGGCTTACCCAACCCAATTCATTCTATGAATCTATAAAGTGATACATATTTCTTTATTTTTGGAATATCAGAGCCTTGTGCCTTTGCTTTCTGAAACCATCACTGGCCACAGTTTACAGTTTTCTACATGGCTTTGGTGACAGAATCCAAGTTGGCACAAGAGAAAGAAGTGGGAAAAGAATAGCAAGTTCTATGAGCTGGCTCACAGCCCACATAGCACTTCATAGAGTTTCTAGTGCAGGGGAAGACACAGAAAGCAAAGAGGTTTTTCCACATCCCCAGCTGAAAACAGTGCAAGTGTAAAACTGAGAAAATAATTTTAAAAAGAACCTTGGCAACTTTATTTAAACTGAAGGTGTTAGAAAAATCTGACCTGTGAGGTTCAGCTGGCTTTAAGCAGCTTAAAAGTGTGTTACTGCCATTAACATGCAACCTGCACTACACTTGCTGGGGTTTTCTTTTTCAGTATTTCTTTCGGCACCTTGTTGGATTTTGTTTTCCCTTTGAATTATGCAAGCCTTGTGATAGCTCTGCTATCTCTGATCCATTAGATTTGTCACTTGGCTGGGCACTGTGACACTGAGGAGAAGCCTTATCATTAACAGCAGAATTGATGAAGGGTGTTGAACTGGTGTATTGATAAGGAATTAATGACATTGTGGCAGTAAATTACCAATGAAGGCTGCAGGGATCTGCCGAGAATTTATATTTCTGCTGTGGATGAGAGGCTCTGGTGTCAGGAATCCAGGGGAGTGCACAGGCAGCAGTGAAGGAGGTCAGAGCTGAAGGCAGTTCCCAAGGTATTAATCGTCAAACTGTCATCAAGCCCAGCAGTATTTTACTTCTGAAGTATGAACAGCCTTGGTATGAATAACTGATGTAGGTGAGGTGCATGCTCACAGCTGCTTGGCTGAAATCTGGATGCCATTCAGAGGGCTATAAAAGCTCTCTGCAACCTGCCTTTTACTGTCCTGACACATTGCTCTGCAGCTCCCTTCTCTGCAGCACACAGCAGAGTCACACACCACAGGACAGCTAAGCTGCAAACTTCCCTGATGCCATTGCAGTCTGCACCCACCTGCCCCCAGGGCCTTTCTGCCTTCTGTCTAAAACCAGCACTTTGCTTCTTCACAGATTGCACTGGGTTGGACCCTCAAATGTCAGCTTGTCCAACACTCCTGCAGTCAACAGAGACATCTTCAACTAGAGCATGCTGCCCAGGGACACATCAAGGCTAGTCTTGAATGTCTCCAGTGACAAGGTGTCAACTACAACCCTGGACAACCTGTTCCAGTGTCTCATCACCCTCCTTGTGTAGAGCTTCCTCCTGATGTTCAACCTGAACCTCCCCTGTACCAGTTCCAAACCATTGGCCCCCATCCTATCACTCCATGCCATGCTAAAATGCCCTTCCCCAACATTCCTGTAGGTCCCTTTTGGATATCGAAATGCAGCTCCAAGGTCTCCCTGGAGCCTCTTTTTCTTCAGACTGAACAGCCCCAACTCTCTCAGCCTGTCCCCATAACAGAGGTTATCCAGCCCTCTGATCATCTTTGTGGACCCCCTCCAGCAGGTCTATGTCTCTCGTGTTTGGGGGCCCCACAGGTGGACACAGTGATGTTCTATCAGAGCAGAGCAGAGGGGCAGAATAACTTTTCTCCATCTGCCGGCCATGCTGCTTTGGATGCAGTCCATTAACTGTCTAGGAAGGGTTAATGCACCTGGTCCTTCAGAATGCGGCTTCTGCTCTTGGCTGGGGATGGGGTTTGTTTCATTTCAATTTTCCTTATCAAGATGTCTTGCTTAGGCAATGAGAAGTGGGCTCCGGCTGTCCCCATCTTGCCAATTCATCCTCCTCTTCCCTGCACGTGGGTCACAAGGATCTGAGGAATAATTCACGAAAAATGTCTCCTGGCTTAGCCAAGAGAAGCAATTTCAGCTGGAGCAGAGTACAATCCATTTCACCCTGGCATTGAGTAAAGGGAAGGGTACCTGCTATTACTCTGACTGGTATTTTTTTCCCCAAAAAATACTCAGACACTACGATAATGTGTGCAAAGATGAAATCTAAAGCTAAAGGGCATAAATCAAACCCTCAGGTGGAGTCAGGAACCTGTGCTTCTACTCATCACACCCTAACAGGGCAAACACAGCATTTCAGACGGGCAAACATGGGCAGCTTCAAGAACCAGATGAGATTTTAGTCTTTTCTCTCAGACGTCACAATACAACTGGATTGTAAACCCTGAGCTCTTGCTTTTCCAGCATGAGATGCAGAGTGGCTGAGTTCCTCTTTCTCTTGCTTTCTGCAACCCCTTCTCTGAGATGTAAATCACAGAATGGTTTAGGTTGGAAGAGACCTCAAAGCTCAGCCAGTGCCAAACTCCCACCATAGGCAGGGACAACTCCCACTAGAACAGGTCACTCAAGGCTTCATCCAACCTGGTCCTGAACACCTCCAGGGAGGTGGTGGAGCATAGAATGTGACTGATCACATTCTGTGATCTGTGCTCCACAACCTCCCTGGGCAACCTCTGCCAGTGTCTCACCACACTCACTGGAAAGAATTTCTTCATTATATCCAGTTTCAGTCTCCCCTCTGCCAATTTAAACCCATTCCTCCTCCTCCGGTCATTGCAAGGCCTTGTCAATAGTCCCTCCCCATCCCTCTTGTAGCCCCCTTCAGACCCTGGAAGGCCACTCCAAGATCTCCTGGAAGCCTTCTCTTCTCCAGGCTGAAGCGCCCCAACTCTTGTAGCCTGTCCACCACCTCCAAACTTTTATAGGCTTCCACCTCCTCCCTGGGCAACTTGTTCCAGTGTCTCACCACCCTCATGGTGAAGAACTTCTTAATACAACTTCTTCCTAAATAGGAGACCTCCAGATTGAAGAGCCCCAACACACAGAGATATTTTGTGTGTCTTGTGTTTGCGCCTGCGTTGGCACAGAGATTTTGTGTGCCTTGTGTTGACCTGCTGCTGGTTCACCCAAACCCCTGGTTTGTGTGTCTGGGGATGAAAGAGCTGTTTGGAAACGTTTTCATTGTGAAACTACTCCTTGCATTATGTCTTGTTGTTTTAACTGATCTCAGAGCTTAGCTACCTTGGGTAACTCAAAAGTAAAGACCGACTGAAGGCTGTGATCCCTTTCCCTTCCCAAGCACTGCTTTATTCTGCCAGGGAATGAGGCTCCTCCAAAGATGGATTCAAATGAGGAGAGATTATTTCGTGCTTCCTTTTATCAGCCTCCCTTTTTGAGCAGAGGTGAGAGGTTCTGTTTGGTAAAGCAGCCTGGGAGCTGCCACTGAGTGATGGCGAAACACATTCCACGCTGGAATTCAGCAGCCCCTCCAATCAATGTACTTCCCAATTAACTCCTCTCTCTGAGCAGGACTTGTGAAAACAGTGTGCTACTGTTAGCTCTGCCGTTAATTTATTTTGGAAAATGCCTAATTATCAAGCTGTGAGCAAATTACTATCCCTTTCACCTGGCTCCCTTCAGAGCTCATTGGCATTCTGAGGAGCCACTGATTAATGAACGGAGCAAGAGGACAAGGATGATCCAGTGCAGTCACAGGCTACGGGCTGCTGCTGTGGAGGCAGGGAATTAACGTGGCCGAGTCAGGAATATATATAAAAATAGGATTATTCTATTTTCCTGAGACCCTGCCCCCAAAACTACATACAGAAATTGATTGAGTTTAGTTAGCAGACTCGGTATCATTGAGAATAGGATACCAGACGAAGGATACCACAGATACTTTGGGCTATTTTAGAAGTCAGGAAATGGAAAAGGGTAAGCCCTAACACAGCTTTCCCGACTGTAAGGCTGAGCGGAAAGATTACTCACAGGCGATCCAGGCTGCAGCGGGCCAGGTGCTTCTCAGCTCGCTCTTTCAAGACACCCGAGGCTCCACAGGCCCATTAAGCTTGCACAAAGGCGGCTTACGGTGGGGGGCCGTCCAAAGCAGGGAGGGTCCTGTCCCTCCGGAGGTTGTCCTTCACAGCGCCAGAGGACTCTCTGCAGGAACTATACAGGCGGGCAGCGCCCCGACACTTACCGCGTTCCTCGACAAGGAGCCGAGGGCCCGCTCCAGGCGCGAAGCGCACAGCCAATCACAGCCCGACCCCAGTGCGGGCACTGCACGGGGCAGCCCGTGCCGGAAAGGCCCTCCGCTCCCCGTCTCAGGCCTGCGGGGCACGGCGCGGCGGGAAAGGTTTTTCGCCGCTTTCCTCTCCCGTTCAGACCGCGGAGTGAGAGGAATTTTGGAGCATCCAGGACAGCTGCAGACAGCAGAAGCAATGCTGCAGGAGCCCTCTCTTGCAAATCACTAGGTAAGGAAATGCTGCCCCTCACTGTGGTAGAATCAGAGCTTAGGAGATGAACTTCTTTCCCCTTCTCACTCTAGGCAGTGCTTCTCAGAGTCTCCCCATGGTGTGTTTATAAAATCAGAGAATGATTTTGTTGGAAACGATCTCCAAGTCCATCCAGCCCAAACTCCAACCCGACACTGCCGTGGCCATTAAACCATGTCCTAGAGTCCCCAGGTTTCTGGAACACCTCCAGGGATTGGAACTCCACCACCTCCCTGGGCAGCCTGTGCCAACCCCTGACCACTCTTGAACCAAAGAAATTGTTCCTCATCTCCAACCTAAACCTCCCTGGCACAATTTCAAGACATCTATCACCTGAGACTAGGCAGAAGAGCCGAACCCCTACCTCACTGCAACCTCCTTTCAGGGACCCGCAGGGAGCAATGAGGTCTCTCATCCTCCCCCACACTGCACACCCCCAGCTCCCTCAGCTGCTGCTTCCCAGCCCTGTTCTGCAGACCCTTCCCCAGCTTTGTTGCCCTTCTCTGGACCTGATCCAGCCCCTCAATGTCCTTCTTGGAGTGAGTGGCTCAAAACTGACCCCAGGTTTAGAGGTTTGGCTTCACCAGTACAGGGGGACAGTCCCTTCTCTATGTGATAAGCTGTACCAGCACACCATCAAGCACAGATCCCAAGCCTTGTCAAGGGAGAGAGATGCTAAAAGTCAGCAGTCCTTGGACCCACCTGGGAGGTGGTCGAAGCCCCATCCCCGGAGGTGTTGAAGGGAAGGCTGGATGAGGCTCTGGCCAGCCTGATCTAGTGTGAGGTGTCCCCACCTGTGGCAGGGGGGGTTGGGACTGGATGATCTTTGTGGTCCCTTCCAACCCCGACTGATTCTAGGATTCTATTCTATCTTCAGTCCCCCATGCTTTGTGCTGGGATGCAAAGCTTTTAGTAAGCCTGTGGCAGAATTCAGAACTTTGCTGTGATCCTTCTCGCTTGCTGGAGACTTTATGGCTTCCTGTTGCTGCAAGAGTTAAGCACTGCATGTTAATGCTATCAGCTTCTAACTGAACAGCCCTCTAGGCTGAGTAAGCTGTAAGCTGATGCCACGGGAAGCAGGATATCAGTTCCTTAAAGGGCAGGAATACTTTATTCTATTGAGTTTGCAATGAAGGGGAAAACAGAAAAGCCCAGCATTGAGACCAGCAGCCTCTTAGAGTCCTGCTACAATCCATTTCACAAATTGTTTCTCCTCTATCTTCACCCTCCTTGTTCTTATTACTATGCCTGTTATCTGATAGTTATTTAATCTATATGTTGTAATTACTTCCCTTTTGTCTTTCACTCCAACATACATTCATTTTCTTGTTGCACTAATGCAGTGACCCACATTATCTGAGCTGTAAAAGTCAATTATGCTGCCTGTGATTTTTCAAGTGGTGTTTGGCAAATGGCTTTGTATGTTATCCACCAGTTACCTGCTTTCTGTCAGGAGCCAGTTTTTCTCAAGGCACCTCTTAAAAGGCATGTCTGGAAATAACAGTGCCCTTCAGATTTAAAGCCCAGAAAGTCAACTGTGTCCTGAGCTATATCAAAGGCAGTCAGAGCAGCAGCACAGGGAGGGGATTCTGCCCCACTGAGACTTCACCGGCAGCACTGCCTCCAGTTCTGGGGCCCCCAACACAGGAAGGATGTAGAGCTGCTGGAGCAATTTAGAGTAGGCCACAAAGATGAACAGAGGGATGGAGAACCTCCACTGTGGGGACAGGCTGGGAGAGTTGGGGCTGTTTAGCCTGAGGAAGAGGAGGCTCCAGGCAGATCTTAAAGCAGCATTCCAGTACCTGAAAGGGCCACAGAAGAGCTGGGGAGGGACTTTTGAGAAGAGCTGGGAGTGACAGGACAAGGGACAATGGCTTTGAGATGAAAGAGGGGAGGTTGATACCGGAGATGAGGAAGAAATTGTTTAGAGTGGGGGTGGGGAGACACTGGCACAGGTTGCTTGGGGAGGCTGTGAATGCCCCCTTCCTGGAGGTGTTCAAGGCCAGACTGGATGTGGTCTTGAGCAACCTGAGCTAGTGGGAAGTGCCCATGGCAGGAGAGTTGGAACTGGATGATCTTTAAGGTCCTTTCCAACCCACCCCATTCTCTGAATTTGGATGCAGAATGCACTGCAGCAGTGCTGAGAAGGAGCAGGGATGCCCTGGCACCCGGGCAGCGAGGAGCACACGGTATCTATACTTTGCCAGCTGAGCCTTGCATCAACTCTGTTTCTCACTGTGAACTGGGAGTATGTTGTTTGACCCTCCTCTATCATGCTCTGTGCAACTTTCACACTCTTCTTGACATTCAATATCAGACTTTAACTCCAAGACATGTTTTTGGTGCGTGGTAGGTGAGAGGTGTCATTGTTGCCAGACAGAGCTCAAAACCCTTTGTACCCAGCAGTTCCCAGGGGGCAGATGGGTGGTTGTTTGGTTTTTTGATCAATCCTCATTCGTTAATGCCTGAAGCTTCTCTGCATATAGATCTGCACGCTCCGTGCTTGCCCCTGCTTTCTTGCTACACTATTGGGATGTGAGCACACTGCAGATGAAATTTAGAGCCCATGTTAATAAGCTTTCCAGGTCCATGCTAATTTTGTGGTAGAAGAACAGGAGGTATCAGAGGGAATTTGTTAGATGGAAGTGCAATCACTCAGAAACTCCTGACTCTCCTCTAGTATGAAGGCTGATTGCTTTATTACTGCAAATCAAGAGATGGTTTGCAGCAGCAGCCCTCCAGCAGCACTTCTCAGAAGAGGCACCAGCCCTTGGACACCTCCCTGCGTGCAGATAGCCTGAGGCACACAACTGGTGTGTATGCCTGTCACACACACACTCAGAGGTGCTCCTCTTCCCACAGGGACATCATTTCACAGGGGCAAGACAAGCAGAGATGAGGATGTAAACCTCTGCACAGATGTGGGCGTGCCATGCTTTAAACCAAACATGCATCAGGTAGACATCGATGATGCTTATGAGTTAAGCATGGAAGATTTCATGGGAAAATTTGTCCTTCCCCACAAAGATTTATTGTTCATAGAATCATAGAGTTTTAGAATTGGTTTGATTGGGAAAACCCTCTAAGATTATCCAGTCCAACCCTCAACTCAACCCCAGCATGGCCATTAAACCATGTCCCAGAGTGCCATGGCCACAGGTTTCTTGAACACCTCCAGGGATGGGGACTCCACCACTTCCCCAGGCAGCCTGTTCCAATCCCTGACCACTCTGGCAGCAAAGAAATTGTTCCTCCTCTCCAACCTAACCCTCCCCTGACACAGTTTCTGGCCATTTCTTCTCCTTCTTCCAGCTGCCACTAGGGAGAAGAGCCCAACCCCCACCACACTGCAACCTTCTTTCAGGGAGCCACAGAGAGTAATGAAGTTTCCCCTCAGCCTCTTATTCTCCAGGCTGAACACCCTCAGCTCATTCAGCGTTTTCTTACTATGCAAAATAATTAAAATGGAAGGAGCATGTCCCTGAAAGCAGCAACTGCACTGCTCAGCCAGGACTCAGAGGACTGCATCAAGAGCAGTGTGGGCAGCAGGTCGAGGGAAGTGATTCTTCCCCTCTGTTACACACTGCAGAGACCCCACCTGAAGTACTGCATCCAGTTCTGGAGCCCCTGTTACAAGAGAGGCATGGAGGTGCTGAAAGATGTCCAGAGAAGGGCCACAGGGATGAGCAGAGGGCTGGAGCTGCTCTGCTATGAGGAGGCACTGAGAGAGCTGGGACTGTTCAGTCTGGAGATGAGAAGGCTCCCAGGTGACCTTCTTGTGGCCCATTCAGTATCTGAAGGGGGCTACAAGAAAGCTGGGGAGGGACTTTTGAGGCTGTCAGGTAGTGATAAGGCTGAGGGGAACAGAACAAAGCTGGAAATGGGGAGATCCAGCCTGGATGTTAGGAAGAAGTTCTTCAGCATGAGGGTAGTGAGAGCCTGGCAGGGGTTGCCCAAGAAGGTGATGGAAGCCTCATCCCCAGACGTGTTTAAGGCCAGGCTGGATGAGGCTCTGGGCAGCCTGATCTAGTGTGAGGTGTCCCTGCCCATGGCAGGGGGGTTGGGACTGGATGATCCTTGTAGTCCCTTCCAACCCTATGATTCTAAGTTCTCCTGTTTAAAATGTGAATGTATATGGCTTCGCCTCCCCATGCTCCCTTTGAGCATGGAGCAAGTTGTCAGTGTGCCACTGTAATCTCCCTGTTTGAGCACATCCTAAGTACCAACTGATTTAGCTTCCCTTTTCCCCCATCTTACAGTTCCTTCTGTTAAGAGCATCTGTTATTCATTCATTTAAGATAGAGAATTAAGGCAGAGAAAAAGGAAATGACTTGCCTGAGGTCACTAGCACAACTAGGAAGAGAATGGAGATCTTGCAAGTCTTAAGCTTGGGGCCTTCATTGCAAGCTCAGATCTAAAGGTCAATACTTGCACATGATTTATTTTTGGTGGAGGGAGAAGGTCATGTCTAAGGTTCTTGTGGGAGCATTGAGGGTGCTGGGCTGGGAGCTAGTTTGCATCTGGTTATGTTTCAGTAAGATAATGGAATGTTAGGGATTGGAAGGGACTTCCAGAGATCATCCAGTCCAACCCCCCTGCAACAGCAGGAGCGCTCAGGGTAGGTCACACAGGAGCGCATCCAGGTCAGTTTTGAAAGTCTCCAGAGAAGGAGACTCCAAAACCTCTCTGGGCAGCCTGCTCCAAGGCTCCAGAACCCTCACACCAAAGAAGTTTCTCCTCACGTGGAGGTGGAACCTCACAGGTTCCAGCTTATATCCCTTGTTCTTTGGAGAGAAGGCTCCAAGTAGACCCTATTGTGGCCTTCTCATGTCTGAAGGGGGCTACAAGAAAGCTGAGGAGAGGAGGAGAGTCTTTTTAGGGTGTCACAGAATCACAGAATTAACCAGGTTGGAAAAGACCACTGAGATCATCAAGACCAACATAACACCTAACCTTTCTAGTTAACTAACCCATGGCACTAAGTGCCCCATCCAGCCTCCTCTTAAACACCTCCAGGGATGGTGACTCCACCACCTCCCCAGGCAGCCCATTCCAATGCCAATCACTCTCTCTGGCAAGAACTTCCTCCTAACATCCAACTTAAATCTGCCCTGGCACAGCTTGAGGCTGTGTCCTCTTGTTCTGTTGCTGGTTGCCTGGCAGAAGAGACCAACCCCACCTGGCTACAACCTCCCTTCAGGTAGTTGTAGAGAGCAATGAGCTCTGCCCTGAGCCTCCCCTTCTTCAGGCTATCAGGTAGGATTCGGGAGAATAGAGAATAAGTAGAAGTGGGTAGATTCAGATTGCACGTTAGGAAGAAGTTCTTCACCATGAGGGTGGTGAGAGACTGGAACAGGTTGCCCAGGGAGGTGGTGGAAGTCTCATTCTGGGAGAATCCAGGCTGGATGTGGCTCTGAGCAACCTGATCTAGTGTGAGGTGTCCCTGCTATGGCAGAGAAGTTGGAGCTGGATGATCCTTGAGGTCCCTCTCAACCCTGACACTTGTGTGATTCTCCCTTGTAACCCTGGCAGCACACAGAAGTGTGCCTGGGGCTGGCAGGCTGCAGATCAACAAGGCAGAAAGTCTAATAGCTGGGCTGTAAACGCCAGAGCATCTTGTCCCTGGCTTTCCACAGATTGCTTTGGATGACTGTAAGTGTCTGAATCCTAATGTGTGCCGTTGGGAGGTGTTCAGCAATCAGTATCCTCAGTGCTGTGAGCCCAGCTGGGAAGATAGACCTGTAGAGGAGCTAATGCTGCAGAAAAAAAGATCTCTATTTCAAGAATCATAACAGCAAATTTGATTTCCATCAGGCTGGTGTTTATAGACTAGTGTTCTCTCCTCACCAGGAAGCCAATCTGAGCTTTCACAGGGCTCCTGCTGTAAGAAATCAAATAGCAAATTCATGCAAGGTTTGCAGTAGCAAAAGGGTCGGTAAGGACTTAACTGCTTGCGCTAGTGGGAGGTAAAGGAAATAAAAGGCATGGGAGAATGGCTGAGCTGAGGCACTGGAGTGGACTGCCCAGAGAGGTGGTGGAGACACCACCCCGGAGTTCTTTAAGGAAAGATTGGATGTGACACTTGGTGGCATGGTTTAGCTGATGTCCTGGTGTTGGGTCATAGGCTGGGCTTGATGATCTCAGAGGTCATTTCCAGCCTCAATGATTCTGTGATTCTGGAGCAAGTTGCTGTCAGCCTCACCATGCTTTCAAGAACTGGAAAAGGCTATGGTGTGCTCTGACCCACCTTACATGAACCAGATGGGCTTTGTTTGATGGAGACAGAGCTTTTGGCCTGCTACCTGGGGAAGATAAGAAAAGGTAATGCCGGAGTCCTTGAAGTTTTGTGAAGTCAAACATTGGAATGGTCTGCCCAGGGATCAGTACTGGGTCCAGTTGTGTTCAATACCTTTATCAACAATCTGGGCTTTCACACATCATGTTCACAGAGTCATAGAATGGATTGAGTTGGAAGTGACCTCAAAGATCATCTAGTTTCAATACCCTGCCATGGGCAGGGACACCTCCCACCAGCACAAGTTGCTCAAGGCCTTATCCAGCCTGGCCTTGAACACCTCCAGGGAGGGGATATCCACAGCCTCCCTGGGCAACCTGTGCCAGTGTCTCTCTAGCCTCACTCTCAAGAATTTTCTTCTCAGTCTCCTCTGTCCCAGCTCAAAGCTGTTGTCCCTCATTGTGCCACTCCTAGGCGTTGTCAGAAGTCCCTCCCTAGTTCATCTTTAGCCCATTTCAGTCTAAAATCTCCCTGGACTCTTCTCCAGGCTGAGCACCTTAAAAACTTCCAAGGATGTGGCTTCTACCACCTCCCTCGGCAACCTGCTCCAGTGTCTCACCAGCCTCATGGTGAAGCGCTGGAAGGCCACACCTCATGTCTCTTTCCTCCCTGCTCATTCTCTGGAGTTAGCTGTCAGAAGACACCAGGATGTGCAGAAGGATGATAGGCAGCCAGGTTACTTTGGGAACATGTTCTGGGAAAGCAGGACACATGTCCATTAACCTTGTTGTGAAGAAAGCATATATCCTCACCCCTGTGGAAGGGAAAGATGTTGTTATTGAGAGCAAAATCCATTAATGCACCTCAAGAAATGCAGGGACTTTTCTTATAACAGGACCTGGGCATGGCCAGAGGCAGGCATTCAATTATCAATCTCCTTGCAAGGGCTGCAAGCTGGGTTTGGAGTGGCACCTACAATCAAGCCTGCAATTCAGGCCTGGGGGAAGCCTACTTATCACAAGGCATTTAGGTACTTTAGACTAAAACTGTTTCTTTTTACCCAAGATTATTTTTTTTTCAGGGGGAGAATGCCCGATGGCCCAACAGAATGATTACCCATTTTCCTCCAAATCCTCCTGCATAAAAAAGAAAGGAAAAATAGGAATGCTGTGCCAAAGGGAAGACAAAAAGATGCAGATGAGGCTTGTGCTTAACAGCAAACGGCCCTTTGACAATATACCTGTGTGAAAACAAAGGCTTTGGCTGCAAACCTTTGTGCTTTGTGGTCTCAGATTGAAAGGCTGAAATAATTTAATCAGAGCCTGCTGTTGGGTAAAAGGCACTTAGTGATGGGGAAGGGAAAAAAAGGAAGTAAAGGAAAGAAAATCAAATCAAAGTGAAAATTAAGTACTTCAGTGCTGGGGGAGGGCAGAAAGGTGAATGGATTGCAGCTCCTGGAAGAGTTACTGAGTAAATAAATCGTTAGGGGTATGAAGACCCTTTGCTCAGAACTGCCATGACCTCTGCTAGCTCTGTCTCAGTCCTGCTGCTTCTGCTAGCAGAGGGAGCAGCTGGGCATGGTGCTGGCAGCCTACAGGGTGCCTGAGCAGCAGCCAGTTTCACACTCTGCTCCTCCAGGATGACCTCATGTTTGTCCTTCGTACAATCATTTCTTCCTCATCTCCAGTCTCAGTTTCCCCTCTCCCAGCTGAATCTGGAAGTTTAAGCTTAGGAGTCTCCCTCTCTGGAGACAGTCAAGACCTGCCTGGATGTGTTCCTATGTGATATGTTCTAGGTGATCCTGCTCTGGCAGGGGTTGGACAGGAGGAGCTTTGGAGGCCCATTCCAGCCCCTGACATTCTGTGAATTTTCTTCCTAAGTGCTTCCTCCATCTACACTAAAAACAACAACAGCTAACACAGCACCTCCAAAATGAGTGGTATTGTCACTGCTTTGTCTTTTGGAGGTAAAAGCTGGCTCCTCCAGGGCATCCCTTTCCTCTCACAAGCAGTGACTCTGCTACAAACTAGCACAGGTTAGATGGGAAGGGGAGCTGATGTAAGCAGCAGTAGATTTGGCTCTTAATTCCTTTAATGGTCTGAAGTGCCCTATGGAGCTTTGTACTGGGTGGGAAAGAATCTGAGACTGCTGAAGGGGACCTGTTCTTGTGCAGACTGAAATAAAACAACACTTCTGATTGCTGAGATTCTCTTCGGCAGCAGGGAGTGTGTTTATACCAAAGTTGCCATCAAGGCATTGTCACCATTCAAAATCAATACACTTTGGGGTTTGTTTTTTAGCCACAATAAAAAGAGAATGATTATGTGGACCTATCTTTTGTCCGAGGAAACCAGAATCAACCCCCCCACCCCCCCAAATTTAAAAAAACACACAAAACTTGCATTAGAGAAGCTAAATTAGATAAATAACCTTTGACAGAGCAAGGAGGCAACCTCAGCGGATTGAATCCAGTCAATACTAACATTCAGAGGGCTAGAGGCAATTT
Organism: Tricholaema leucomelas; assembly: GCA_013400475.1. NCBI lineage: Eukaryota > Metazoa > Chordata > Aves > Piciformes > Lybiidae > Tricholaema lacrymosa > Tricholaema leucomelas. Next base: position 830,336 of record WAAF01019477.1, read on the forward strand.
TAGACAGAGTGTAAACGTAATGGGGAAAAAACCCAAACAGATTCCTGAAGCTGCCTTCCACAGCTCTGTGTTTGGGCCCTTAATGATGACAAATCAGTGATCTAGAAAATAAAATCTCTTTCCTATTAACCAGAGTGGCACAGAAATTCCTCTCAAGCTCCCAGATGTAAGCACCCTAAGTTTTTTTCAATCAGTGATTCACATCCCACTACTTTCTAATTAGAAGTAATTAAATTGGCTGATAGCACAGCCACACACTCATACGCTGTCATTCTCTTGCTTTTTCTCCCTCTCAGATATTGTCTGGCTGCTGATTGATCCAATTCTTTAACTCAGCTGAGAGATTCTCTGCTAACATCATAAGAGAAGCACTGAAGCAGAACTCTGAAATTGAATTACAACCTTTGTATTGAGTCAAAGAGCAAAGTTGTGATTATGAAGTCTTGTTTCTGCTGTTTCTTCCCTCTGAGCTCAACTTTCCCAGGATTTTTTTGTGCCCTGAGGAGGCTTCTTACCTTCAGTCCCTTTGGGTGCATGCATCCTGTTAGCTCCCTGGCATGTTCTACCTTCATTTGCTTTTGTGCTCCCAGACTACAACCTCTGAGTGGCTCTACCCTAAACAGAGCAGAAAAGGGGACAGGGGAGTTGGAGGAGCTTGAGCTGAGTGGCTTCACAGCTGTGGCACAGAAAGAGTGGATCTAGAACAGCTTCATGCGACCTCCAGAAGAAAATAGCTTCTATCCAGTACTGTACTGGTGGGCTAGGCACGGGGTAACAGCTGAGAGGTGGCAGTAGGGTCCTGGCTTTGCTTTACAAGAGTCAGAAAATACTTAAGCATTGAACCATAGAACTGATTCAGATGGGGCACTCTGTGCTGGATTAAGAACTGGCTGGAGAGCCAGGCCCAGAGAGTGGTGGTGAATGGTGCCACATCCAGCTGACAGCAGTGGTGTGCCCCAGGCACCAGTGCTGAGCCCAGTCCTGTTTAATATCTTCATTGGTGATCCGGAGGAGGGCATTGAGTCCAGCATCAGTGAGTTTGTAGTCATCATCAAATTGGCAGTAAGTGTGGATCTGCTAGAGGGCTCTGCAAAGGGACCTGAACAGGCTGCACAGATAGGCACAGTCCAATGCCAGGGCTTTTAACAAGTCCAAGTGCAGGTTCTGTACTTTGGCTACAACAACCCCATGCAGTGGTACAGGCTGAGGACAGTGTGTCTAGAGAACAGCCAGGCAGAGAGGCACCTGGAGGTGCTGGTTGGCAGCTGGACATGAGCTAGCAGTGTGCTCAGGTGGCCAAGAAGGCAAATAGCATACTGGCCTGGATCAGGAACAGTATGGCCATCAGGACCAGGGCAGTCCTTCTACCCCTGTACTCAGCACTGGTCAGGCCAAAGTTTGAGTACTGTATCCAGTTCTGGGACACTCGGTTTCAGAAAGATGTTGAAGTGCTTAAACATGTCCAGAGAAGGGCAGCAAGGCTGGGGAGGGGCCTGGAGCACAGCCCTGTGAAGAGAGGCTGATGGAGCTGGGGGTGTGCAGCCTGCAGAAGAGAAGGCTCAGGGCAGAGCTCATTGCTGTCTGCAGCTACCTGCAGGGAGGCTGTAGCCAGCTGGGGTTGGGCTCTGCTCCCAGGCACAGAACAAGAGGACACAGCCTCAAGTTGTGCCAGGGCAGGTTCAGGCTGGGTGTTAGGAAGAAGTTCTTGCCAGAGAGAGTGATTGGCATTGGAATGGGCTGCCTGGGGAGGTGGTGGAATCACCATACCTGGAGGTGTTTTAAAGGCTGCATGAGACACTTAGTGCCATGGGCTAGGTCATTAGAAGGTGTGTTAGGTTGGACTCAATGACCTCAGAGGTCTTTTCCAACTGGGTTCATTCTGTGATTCTGTGACAGTAAGTTCTCCACAGGACAGTGACATGCCCTCTAGACAAGAAGGCCACTGGTATGAGTGCCTTCAGAAGAGTGTGGCCAGTAGGTCAAGGGAGGTTCTCCTCCCCCTCTATTCAGCCCTAGTTTGACAACATCTGGAGTATTGTGTCCGGTTGTGGACTCCCCAGTTCAAGAGGGGCAGGGAACTACTAGAGAGAGTTCAATAGAGGGCTGTGAGGATGGTGAAGGGACTGGAATGTCTTTGCTATAAAGAAAGACTGAGAAACCTGCAGCTGTTGAGGGTTGGGCCCAATGATCCTTAAAAGCTTTTCCAATACCAACAATTCTATGACAACAGAACACTGCTCACCCCTGAGCTCTCAGTTCTGCTGATCAGGAGTGAGCAGAAAGAAGCAGCTGAAAAAAAAAGAGGAGCTCAGCCTAAGGAGGCCCAGCCAGCACTCACGGCTGATGTTAGAGTGATCATCAAGTTTCCATCCTGCCTAACTTGGGGGGTGGGGGGGTGTGTGTGTCACCAGGCCCCCCAGCCTTGATCCCCTCCACCATCCACCCAGTGCACACCATGGCAACTCACCAGAGATGACAGGAGGAGGATCCCTCTGCCCAGTAGGGCACAGCTTGGAACTTCTGCCTTTGCTGAGGCCCATTAAAAAGGGGAGTGGGCAGGGAAGGCAAAGTGGTCACACCTGGGGTGGGAGGAGACTCCAGCAGCACCCAGGTGCTCTGGGTTTGGGAGAAAAAAGGGGAGGTGGTGCTGTAAGGAGAGAGATGGAGAGGTAAAGGATGGAGATGGAAACATGAAGATGGAGGAAAAGAAAGGAGATGGAGGGGAAGGGAGGAGGGGTGGGGAAGATGAGGTGAAGAGGAAAGGAGGGAAATGGGGGATAAGTGGGATAAAATAAATAATAATAATGAAAACTGGACTATAACAGCAACAAAAAGGTGATCCTGCTCTGGCAGCGGGGTGGAGTAGATAATCTTTTGAGGTCCCTTCCAGCTCCTAACACTCTGGGATTCTGTGGCAGAAAAGACTGAGAGAACACCTGATCAGTGTCCTAAATATCTGAAGGGTGGCTGCCAGGAGGATGGAGACAGACTTTCCAGTGATACCCAGTGGCAGGATGAGGGGCGGTGGGTGTAAACTGTCACAATCTCAGGAAGTTCCAGCTCACCATGAGGAGAGACTTCTTTGGTGTGAGGGTGCTGGAGCTCTGGAGCAGGCTGCTCAGAGAGGTTGTGGAGTCTCCTTCTCTGGAGGTTCTTAAGACCCATCTGGATGTGTTCCTCTGTGACCTGCCTTGGGCGACCCTGCTTTGGCAGGGGGGTTGGACTGGATGATCTCCTGAGGTCCCTTCCAACCCTCACCATTCTGTGATTGTATAATTTCAGAGGTGGCATCCCAGCTGTCCCTCCTAAAGCATTTGGCTGTGCTGAAGTAAAACATAAGCAAATTTCTGTGCAGAAAGGAGAGTTTTGCAAGCTGAAGGTTTCCCCGTGGCGTCTCTGGGTGGCTCACCTAAAGGGCAGTGGTTATTACCTGGCCTGTTCACTGCTGCTGTGCTTAATGCAATGCACAGGATACCTGCTGCTGGAGGATGTTTATCCTTGGCAATGTGTGCACAGAACCACACAGGAGAGGACTTGCAAAGAAGGCACAGCAAGATGGAATTATTGAGGTTTAAACCTTAAGGGGGATATAAGGGGGAAATGGGAACTTGAGATGATTGGAAAATGTCGTAATTCTCTGGAAATGAGGGAGGCATTGCCTGAGACAGTCCTCTACTTTCAGCTGGGGACTGCATGTAAGCTTCCTCATGTTTGACAACATGATTGATGGAAGCCCTGTAGAAAGTTTTTGGTAATACTGACTGTCATAGAATCGTAGAAGGGTTTGGCTTGGGAGGGACCTTAATGATCATTCAGTTCCACCTTCTTGCCACGGGGAGGGACACTTCCCACTAGCCCAGGTTGCACAGATGCATTAAATTGGTTTATTGTGACACAACTTGTCTGGCACAGGCTGAGAAGCATCTAAAATAAAAGAGTTACAGGATCAAGGATCACAGGATCAGAGGATGGCACGGGTTGCTGCAGGATGCTACAGCTTCCATCCATTGCTCCTTGCTCCAGGGAGCAGTGAGCAGAGCTTGTCCCCCACCTCCTGACCCCCAGCCCTCAGATAGTTATAAACATTGATTAAATCCCCTCTCAGTCTTCTCTTCTCCAGACTAAACAGCCCCAGGTCCCTCAGCTTCTCCTCATCAGGCAATGTTCCAGTGCCCTTATCATCCTTGTAGCCCTCCCTTGGCCTCTCTCCAGCAGATCCCTGTCCCTCTTCAACCGGGGAGCCCAAAACTGAATGTGGTTCTCAAGATGGGGTCTCACCAGGGCAGAGTAAAGAATCATAGAGTGGTTTGGGTTGGGAAGGACCTTCATAATCATCCTGCCATGGGGATTGTAGTACTGGAACACTTATCATCTAGTTTGAAAGTTTATGAGCTGATTTGGCAGAGCAGAAGAGTTGCTTCCAACAAGGTGGTCTCTGGAAGGAGTAACGAGACAATAATGTGAGAATAATGAGATAATAAGTTCTAGCAATAAGCTGTTGGAAGACATTGAATCATAGAGTGGTTTGGGTTGGAAAGGATCTTAAAACTCATCCAGCTCCAACCCCCTGCCATAGGCAGGGACACCTCCCACCAGCCCAGGTTGCTCAATGCCCCATCTGACCTGGCTTTGAACACCTCCAGGGAGGGAACATCCACAGCCTCCCTGGACAACCTGTGCCAGTGTCTCACCACCCTCACTCTCAAGAATTTCTTCCTCACTTCCAGTCTCAATCTCCCCTCTTCTAGCCCAAAACTGTTGCCCTCAGCCTGTCACTCCAAGCCATGCCAGAAGTCCTTCTCCTGCTTTCCTTTAGCCTCCTTCAGTTACTGTAGGCCATAACCTGGCTGTTCCTTGCCTGTCTTGACATTGGGATTACATTAAAGTTTTGCTTTCAGATATGTAAATAATGCTCACTCCTCTGACTAGAAGGTTAACTTTGTGACAAAATAACAGCCTAGGCTGTTATTCTTAATGAAGTGCTATTAAACTCCAGATATTTAACTACATCATATTTATGTTGTAATTATTACTCTTTGCTCGGCACATCCTCAGTTATATAAATCAGTGGCAATTGCAGAGTGGCTGAAACAAATGCATTGTGTCCTGTAATTGCTGGGTAATTACAGTGTAATTATGTGGTTCTAAAACAATCACCAGAGCAACTCTGCTTGTGTTTGAGCTTTTGTTTTTTTCTCACTGCCCACAAGGTTCCTAAACAGACTTTAGGATCATGTCTTACATCTCTAGGAAAGAGAACATTTGAATCTAATCGGACATTATAGAATCGTAGAAAATTAGGGGTTGGAAGCAACGTCTGGAGAACATCCAGTCCAACCTGCTGCCAGAGCAGCATCACCCAGGGCAGGTCACACAGGAACATGTCCAGATGGGTCTTGAAAGTCTCCAGAGAAGGAGACTCCACAGCCTCATGTTGAGGTGGAGCTTCCTATGTTCCAGTTTGTGTCCATTGCCCTTTGTCCTATCACAGGACACCACCAAAAAAGAGCCTGGCACCTTCCTTCCCACCCTTAAGATATTTATATACATTAACAGGATCCCCTCTCAATTCATTTAGCTCCAGAAAACAGAATCATGGAATCAACCAGGTTGGAAGAGGTCTCCAAGATCATCTAGTCCAACTGTTCTCGTCTCATCTGTGAGGAGACAAACTGTTTGCTGAGCTTTTGAGCCACCTACATCTGAGGTAGCCGAAATGAAGTGTGAACTGAACCTGTGATATTCATTAGTGTAAAATTGATTTAGATTAGGTCAGATAGTTCTCAGCAATGCTCTGAGTGAAATAGATAGGGGTGGATAATTCCCTGCTCAGCTTGGTCTGCCTGATGGTTGTGTTGGTATTCCTCAGTAGCTCTGCTCTTAGGCATGCGTGCGTCTATGTGACACACCTTCACTGGAATTCTCTCCAGTATCATTTCCTGTAGTGTTACTGGTAAAAGCCCCTGTAATATTAAATCCAACATATCCAAGGATTTAGTCCCCAAAATTCCAAAGAATTGATGTAATCTTTGATTTAATTTTCTTCAAAATTAGATTAAACAAAAGGTAACCAATTTGGGCTTTAATCCAGTTATAGACTAGAAAGCAGAAAATAGGCCACACAATAGCCCCCACTAAGTAAAATAGCGTCATTTGCATCGTTCTGATTCCCAGAGTTAATTGACAATCACTCAAAATTAATTTGCCCCACGTTGGAGTGCCAAAATAAAAGATGCGATGGTTTGGGTGTTCCCTGCCCCCCCCCACTTTGGAAACCACCCAGACTAGACTCAGCTGGCTCTGGGAATTGAATGAGGCTTATATTTACAGCTGGCACAATATACAAGCAGATATTTACAGTATATGCAGTTATAGACAGAAATATACAAGGGAAAAGGTAATACAGAAACACAGCAGCCCTCCCAGAAACCTGAGTCCCCAGGAGGGACTCCCAACCGCCCTTCCATCTTCTCCCACCCCTCTACCTTACCCCAGATGTTGCCTCGTGCCCAAGGAAGAATGGAGGGTCGGCCAGAGGGGTTAGGAAGCAGGTGGATTAATCAGATTAGATTAGAGAGGAAAATGCGGCCCACAGCCCAGACAAAAAGCAACTCCCAGCTTCCTTATCTATGTTTGGATTCTTGCTCTTATACCTCTCTGCAAGCCTATGAGTGAAGTAGACATCATCTTGTTTCTCTTTCACAGCCTGTAATCTAATTCTTCTCACCAAAACATTCTAGCTAGCTTCAAACTAGCACACCAACCTATCACCAGATGTCCCTGCTGGCTGCCCTGGGGTTGGCCAAGATGACCTTTCAGGGTCTCTTCCCACCAGATGTATTGTGTGAAACCCAGAAGTGTTGAATCATGGCTTCCGATGGGTTAATCGTCATGGTTAATTGACTTCACCCACCTTGGATGTGTTTAAGGGTCGTCTGGATGTGGTGCTTCGGTGAATCTTGTAGAGTAGGGTTCTAGATTGAGCTTGGTGATCCTGAGGGGCTTTGCCAACCTGCATGTTTCTGTGATTCTGAAAAGTCCTTCTGCAGCCTTCCTGTAGCATCCCTTTAGGTATTGGAAGGCAGGTACAAGGTCACCTTGGAGTCTTCCCTTCTCCAGGCTGCACACCCCCGGATGCCTCAGCCTGTCCTCACAGCAGAGATGCTCCAGCCCTTGGCTCATCTTTGTGGCCTCCTCTGGACTCACTCCAGCAGCTCTGTGTCCTTCTGCTGGGGACAGCAGCACTGGAGGCAGTTTCCAAGATGGGGTCTCACACTTCTCACAGGGACTTGCCTTTCCCAAAGTGATCCCAAGAAACAACTTTAAAAGTCTGTTATTTTGTAGATATTGCCTTGCATTTATCATTCTTTAGTTTCAGCAGCTCCCTGAGGTGACCACATTAGCATCTTAATTACTCCAGGCTCCTTCCATAACCAAAGCAGAACCTTCAGATGAGATGAGTTGTGCTCTGCACATCCCCCAATTTTCCACTGAGTTCAGATGGCTGCTCTGCATGCTCCAGTTTATTATAGTGAGGAATACATTTAGGCAGGAGCATTTCTTGCTTGTATCTTCTCAAACCACATTGCAAACAACAAAGTGTGGTCAAAGCTATGCAAGGGAAAGCAACCAGACACAATCCATCATTCCCCTAACCAACTGAAGAGTAATTTTACAACCCATTCTTTAGCAGTCCACCCTTCAAAGGCTTAGGAGCAAACATTAACTCTGTCTTTTCCCATTGAATGCCTAAATGTTTGCATTATTAAACCTTTAGATTGCAAAATTGCATAAGTTATTTGGTGTGTGCAACACCACATTCATACTATAACAGCATTCAGAAATGCCTGGGGGAGGGGGCAACATCAAATCACAGAATCACAGAATGGTTTAGGTTGGAAGGGACCTCAAAGCTCATTCAGTTCCAACCCCTCAGCATAGGCAGGGCCACCTCCCACTAGAACAGGTCACTCAAGGCCTCATCCAGCCTGGTCCTGAATACCTCCAGGGAGGGAGCAGCCACAGCCTTTCTGGGTAACCTGTGCCACTGTCTCACCACCCTCACTGCAAAGAACTTCTTCACATCCAGTTCAAATCTCCCCTCTGCCAGTTCAAACCCATTGCTCCTCCTCCTGTCAATAGTCCCTCCCGAGCCTCCCTGTAGCCCCCTTCAAGCTCTGGAAGGTCAATCCAAGGTCTACTCTAAGCCTTCTCTTCTCCAGGCTGCAGAGCCCCAGCTCTCTCAGACTATCCTCGTAGCAAAGCTGCTGCAGCCCTCTAAGCATCTTGGTGGCCTCCTCTGGACTAGCTCCAACACTTCCATGTCCTTCTTGTGTTGGGGGCTCCAGAACTGCACACAGGACTCCAGGGATAGCATTAAAAAAATTGTGGAAGTTTCTCCTATTCTGCTTTCAAACATCTGATTTATTCCTCAGCACAGCTTCCCCCCTCCCCATTCTCCCTGAGGAAAAAAAACCCACAATGATCTCATTTTAACAAACAAAGCACTTTAGGCATCAGGCAGGGACTCAGGGAGTTCCTTCAATATTCATAGCAGCTGTAGCCTGCAAGATGCACAGAAAGGGTTTTTCAGCAGGTTCCCAACACCATGGGCCACACAAGCATGAAGAGAAGGAAGAGGAGGGCTCTTTAAAGAGGCACTGTGAAGATTTCAAATGCTGGTTTCTGTTAAAAAATAAATGGGGGAGACAAAGGATTCATAGTCCAGCAGGATGATGGAAGTGATTCTGCCACTCTGCACTGCTCTGCCGAGACCCCACCTACAGTACTCTGTCCGATTCTGGTGCCCCCAGCACAAGAAGGACATGGAACTGCTGGTGTAGATCCAGAGGAGGCCATGAATACAATTGAAGGGCTGGAGAACTTCTGTTGGGACAGGCTGGGAGAGTTGGGGCTGTTCAGCCTGAAGAAAGCTTCAGGGAGCTCTTAGAACAGCCTTCCAGTATCTGAAGGGGGCTACAGGAGAGCTGGGGAGGGGAGTGGTAGGGTGAGGGACAATGGCTTTGAGTTGGAAGAGAGGAGATTGAGGCTGGAGATGAGAAAGAAATTCTTGAGATAGACTGGCATAGGTTGCCCAGGGAGGTTGTGGATGCTCCTTCCCTGGAGGTGTTCAAGGCCAGGTTGGATGAGGCCCTGAGCAACCTGGTCTGGTGGGAGGTGTCCCTGCCCATGGCAGGGGGTTGGAACTGGATGAGGTTTGAGGTCCCTTCCACCCCAACCCATTCTATTCTGTCCGACAGCTACAGATCCCACTTGAAATAAAGGGAAGAAGCCTCCACTTGTGAACAGACCTGTGAGGAGAAGGGCCAGAGCAAGTATTTTACTTCATTAGTAATTCCAGTACCCTAATTGGTACAGAGGCAGCATTTATTATTTTCCTGAAGTTTTAGCAGAGGTAATAAAAATCTCTATAAATGGACTCTTCTGCCTGCAGCTTTACCAAAATTACACAGATTTTTTACCTGTTTTTTCCCCCCACAAACACAACACTTCAGTTTCCACTGTGGGTTTATGTCTTAATAGATTTCAAACAACTTGGTGAAACATGACAGAGGTACAGAAGGTAAAAATCACAACTGCCTCCATGGAATTCTGCTAATCAAGGAAATGTATATAGAGGCATGCAGCAAGTGTCCTGATGGGATTAAGGTGACAGCAACTTGTTAGAAACCAAAAAGCCAACAGAACAAGAGAACACAGCCTCAAGCTGTGCCAGGGCAGGTTCAGGCTGGATGTTAGGAAGAAGTTCTTGCCAGACAGAGGGATTGGCATTGGAATGGGCTGCCCAGGGAGGTGGTGGAGTTGCCGTCTCTGGAGGTGTTGAAGCCAAGCCTGGCTGGGGCACTTAGTGCCATGGTCTGGTTGATTGGATAGGGCTGGGTGATAGATTGCACTGGATGATCTTGGAGGTCTCTTCCAACCTGGCTGATTCTATGATTCTATGATTCCTGTGCCACCACTGAAACAGCTCTGGAAGTGGAATTCTTTGTCCAGACAAGCATTTGTTTAAAAATATTCTGCACGAGATAAGCTATGCCAGCTGCATAGAAGTGGGAAGTTCTGAGCCTAACAGCAGCACAGGATTGCTCCAAAAGGTGTTGTGACACAGCCCCCAGCATCACCCCTGTGTGATACATTTTCCCCTCAAAGAAAGAAGAGCTTTGAAAATCCTTTCCTACAAAACTCACCTGCTGGGCTCTATCTTTTAATGAGCTGTGCAACAGCTCTCAGGGAGGTTTCTCCTGAGCTTGTTCTCACTGCTCACACACACACTGCAGGTCAGATTCTGCCTCCAAAGGAAACAGGTATCTGAGAGTTGTGGGAGTGTTTCAGTTGAAAAACAACTCTAAGATCATTGAGTCCAACCATCAGCACACCATCAGCATGGCCTTTAAACCATGTCCCCAAGTGCCATGCCCACACATTCCCTGACACCTTCAGGGATGAAGACTTCACCACCTCCTGTCTACCAGGCTGTAGCAGGGCTGACTTCCCTGAACCTGCATCTCAGAGGGCTGGAGCACTCTCAAAGAAGGACTGGAAAAAATTGGGCTCTTCAGCCTGTAGAGGAGAAGGCTTCTGGTCCCACACCACATCCTGGTCTCCAAGCTGGTGACACATGGGTTTGATGGGTGGACCACGAGATGGATAAAGAATTGGCTTGATGGCTGCACCCAAAGAGTGGCTGTCAACAGGTCCGGTCCATGTCCAAGTGGAGGCCAGTGACAAGTGGAGTCCCTCAGGGATCAGTCCTGGCACCAGTCTTGTTCAACATCTTTGTGGGTGCCATGGACAGAGGCACTGAGTACAGCTTCAGCAAGTTTGCTGACCACACCAAGCTGTGTGGTGCAGCAGACAGGCTGGAGGGCAGGGATCCATCGAGAGGGACCTGGATAGGCTGCAGAGGTAGGCACAAGCCAACCTCATGAGGTTCAACAAGACCAGGTGCAGTGTCCTGCATCTGGGTTGGGGCAATGCCAAGCACAAATCCAGGCTGGGCAGTGAGTGGCTGGAGAGCAGCCTTTAGGAGAGGTACTTGGGGCTGCTGCTGGACAAGAAGCTCAACAGAAGCCAGCAGTGTGCACTTGCAGCCCAGAAAGCCAAGCAGAGCCTGGGCTGCAGCAGGAGAAGTGTGGCCAGCAGGGCCAGGGAGCTGATTCTCCCCCTCTGCTGTGCAGAGGATGAGAGGCAATGCTATGAAACTGGAGCAGGGGAGGTTTAGATGAGCATTAGGAGAAAGATCTTCCCCCTCCACTCCTCACTGGTGAGACCCCACCTGGAGTACTGCATCCAGTTCTGGAGCCCCTGGGACAAGAGCAATGTGGAGATGTTGGAGTGTGTCCAGAGAAGGGGCCTCTGGGTTGATCAGAAGGCTGCAGCAGCTCTGCTGTGAGTGAAAGAGTTGGGGCTGTGCAGGCTGGAGCAGAGGAGGCTTCCAGGTGACCTTCTTATGGCGTTCCAGGATCTGAAAGGAGCCTACAAAAAAAGCTGGGGAGGGACTTTTTAAGGTATCAGGGAGTGACAGGAATGGGGGGAATAGAACGAAGCTGGAGATGGGTAGGTTCAGGCTGGTCGTGAGGAGGAAGTTGTTCAGCATGAGAGCGGTGAGAGCCTGGAATGTGTTGCCCAGGGAAGGGGTTGAGGCTCTGTCCCTGGAGGTGTTTAAGGCTAGGCTGGATGGGGCTCTGGCCAGGCTGATCTAGGGTAGGGTGTCCCTGGGCATGGCAGGAGCGTTGGGACTGGCTGATCCTTGTGGTCACTTCCAACTCTGACTGATTCTGTGATTCTAGATGGGGTCCTTTATGCAATGTGTGTCTTTATACAGCGGCTGTGCAAACGTACTTTAACTCCCATACAAACTGGTTTTGTTTGTAGAGATCTTGGCCCCATAAAGAAAACATTCTCCTTTGCCAGGGGCATATCACCATCAGTTTACAGCATTTTCCATATCTGGAGCCTTCCCAAGGGCTGTGTTATTGATTGACTTTTGACCTAGCACACGATCAGCACCACAACCAGCAAAGGCTACTCTCAAATTGGGAAGTTCTGAGTTGCCTTTCATTTCATTATCAAAGCTTTCCCTCTTTCTGAGGCCTGTACTAAAGCAGCCTGCCTCTGCCAGAAATAAATTCCATTTATGATCTGAGCTGTGCCTCTGCTAATTGAGACCCAAATGCCAGAAAGCCGTAAAAAGTTCCTGTGGCCGTGAGGTTCCCTTTGGTTTGCTTTTCCTGCACTAATAATCCTCACTTTCCCACATTTTTCTCCCTATTAACCACAGCACACTGAATTATCCAGTCCCTGCAAGAAGCCCTAACAGTCCTTCAGCATCTTAGGAGCTGTTAGGGCTGCATTTCATTAACCATAATAAACCAACAGGCAGTGTTTACTGGGATAACAACGCACTGTACAGGCAGAGATAAGCTCCTGTCAGGAAGTGTCTATAAAGCAGAAGCAATTGCAGGCCTTGTTCTTTATGTTTCTAAAGGCTGCTGGTGGAATGTCAATTTTCTCTCCTGCAAATGCAAGCAGTGCTTGTGATAGTTACGTGCTGCTGAGATAGCACCCGGGGGCTCCCGAGGAGAGGAGCATCCTGCTTTGTGTTTCCTTGTCTGCGCTGGCAGCAGGCAGGGGGAACAGTCCTGCTCTGCAAGGTGCTGCTCCAAATAAACCCAGAGCTCACAACTGTAAGGGAGGCACTGCCAGATGTGAGGGTGGAATAACAACAACGAGAAGGAAAAAAAAAACAAAGGGAATAACTGGGAGAAGAGGCTGTAAGAGATACGCTGATAGCAGTGAAATGGGATCAGATCACACTCGTCTGAAGTGTGGCAGGGAGCTTTGGGAGCAGGCAGTCATCTCACAGCAAGCACAAAGCTGCCTTTGGGGGACCTAGGCAGGCTGGAGAAGTGGGCTGAGGAGAGTCTCATGAGGTTCATTAAGGCAAAGTGCAAGGTCCTGCACCTAGGTCAGAGCAATCCTTGATACCAACCCAGGCTGAGGGATGATGAGATTGAGAGCAGCCCTGCAGAGAAGGACTTGGGGTGCTGGTGGGGGAGAAGCTGGATAGGAGCCAGCAGTGGGCAGTGGCAACTCAGAAGGCCAAGGGCAGCCTGGGCTGCACCCAAAGCAGTGTGGGCAAAGCTGAAGAGAGAGGATCCTGCCCCTCTGCTCTGCTCTGCTCTGGGGAGACCTCACCTGCAGGGCTGAGGCAAATTGTGGAGTCCTCAACACAAGTGAGACATGGACCTGATGGAGAGGGTCCAGAGGAGGACACAAAGATGCTCAGAGGGCTGGAGAACCTCTGCTATGAGGACAGGCTGGGAGAGTTGGGGCTGTTCAATGTGGAGGAGAGAAGGCTCCAGACAGAGCTTAGAGCAGCATTTCAGTATCTGAAGGGGACCTACAGGAAGGCTGGGGAGGGACTGTTCAGAAGGGCCTGTGAGGGTAGGATGAGGGACAATGGTTTGAAACTGGAGCAGGGGAGGTTGAGTTTGGACATCAGGATGAAATTCTGCCCCATGAGGGTGGTGAAATACTGGAACAGGCTGCCCAGAGAGATGGTTGAGGTCTCATTCCTGGAGACATGCAAGGTCAAACTTGGTGTGGCCCTCAGAAATCTGAACTTGTTGGGAGATATTCTTGCTGACTGCAAGGGGGTTGGACAAGATGAGCTTTGAGAGTTCCTTCCATTCTGTGATTCTGTGAGATTTGGAACTAGGCAAAGCATTCTTCAGCACCTAAATTCAGGGTGCAACGCTTGTAGCACAGCAATAGCAAAAGGAGGTGAGCAGAGCAGAGACTTGCACAAGCTCCCAGTGGGTAAAGGGCAGCAGAATCCTGCTAGATCCTGGTCTGGACTAAGGTTCACTTTGAGTGGAGATTCCCATTGCTTTTCCTCTGTTTTTTTGTTACTTGTTGCAGTAGTACAGAAGGAATTCTAGCAGTGGGGAGAGCCTTCCCGTGTCAGCAGCCAGGCACAAGAAGAGAACACAGCTGTTGCCTCAAAGCATTTCATGTCAGCCCTCTCTCAAGCCACAGATAGTTCAGTTGTGTCGTGGGACCACTTATTCACTTAGCGCAGCGTCTGTGAATCTCAGGAATGCCTCTTTCCAGATTAGTGCCTTGCTGCTGCTCCTGTGACTCAGCCTCGTCTTTCCCTGAGTGCCTGGGAAGTTGTGTGAGGCTTGGGGGTTCCTCAGGAGGCAGCACAGACAGCTGAGGCCTTTTCACCTGCTTTTCTGGAACTCAGATTTGTTTAGGCACTTGTCCTCTCTTCCTCGTCTATTCCAGATGCCGTATCAATCTCGGGAGCACTGCATGCTATGGTTTAGAGCCTTTAGAGCCAGTGCTTTATCTTAATTCCTGATTGGAAACAAGAATAGGATTTTTCCAGAGAGATTTTGAGTAAAAAGTAAATAAGAATAGGGATTGGAGACAGAATAATGATAACTGATTTATACCATTCCATTTTTTTGCTGGATAGCTTATACTTGGTAGCACAAACTTAGTCCTCTTCTCTTCTCTTCTCTTCTCTTCTCTTCTCTTCTCTTCTCTTCTCTTCTCTTCTCTTCTCTTCTCTCTGCAGTGTTGCTTGCTTGCATGGCTCCTTCATCTCCCTTCTGACCTTCTGACTGATTCATATTGTGTCTATGAGGCACTGGGAAGGGAAAGTGGAGGGGGGAAAGCTGCCAACAGGCCCTCTGGACTGCCCAGGTTGGGGGAAAAGCTGAACTGAGGAAAAGCTGAATTTGAGGAGAGGCTGATGGACCTGGGGCTGCTTAGTCTGGAGAAGAGGAGAGGCTGAGGGGATTCAATAAATGTTTATAAATCTCTGAAGGCTGGGGGTCAGGGGGGGGTCGACAGGCACTGGGGGTCAGGAGCGGGGACAGGCTCTGTTCACTGCTCCCTGGGATAGGACAAGCAGCAATGGATGGAAGCTGCAGCACAGGAGGTTCCAACTCAACACAAGGGGCAACTTCTTGACGGGAAGGGTCCCAGAGCACTGGCACAGGCTGCCCAGATTGGTTGTGGAGTCTCCTTCGCTGGAGCCTTTCGAGGCCTGTCTGGATGTGTTCCTGTGTGACCTGAGCTAGATTGTGTGGTCCTGCTCTGGACTGGATGATCATTTTTTGGGTCCCTTCCAACCTAAACCATTCTATGATTCTATGATTAATGTTATGTTGAGGACAAACTTCACACTATGCTTTCTTCTTCTGTTTTTCTTTTCCCCACATCTCAGCCATGCAATCAGCTGCAGTTCTGCTACAAAGAAGAGGCCTAGCAAAGTTGTGTTCTTTTGCTGTCAGCCCCTCTCTGTCAGGATGTTTGATGTTGTTTGTCAGCATGGTTTCTAAGACAGCTGTGGCATTAGGCTTTGAAGTCCAGCTTCTTCAAAAATGTTCCTGCTTCTTGTGGGGTGGTTTGCATAATTTATGCAGTCACAGGTGAAGCAGGTGGAAGGAGATCTCCAGCCCTAATCTCCTCTCCTCTTCACCAACATGCTGCTTGTGGAGGTAAAGTGCATCCCCAAAAACCACCTTTACAACTCCCCTTTGCTTTGCTTTTTGCACCACACCCTAGGGCATAAAATAGTGTGGAGCATTACATATTTTGTGTGCTAATAGGGAAAAGAAAACAGAGGGAAAAAAACACCAAAAAACAAAACTCCAAAAAACCAAACAAAAAACCCAGCAGCAAGAACCTGAGCAGTGATTTGTTCCAGCCTGTGCTGTAACATTATTAGCTGCTTCCTTTGGAAAATTACCACCAGTAGAGCTTTGCTGACTTGCACATGTATAATGTATAAATGGAGCCATCAAAGTTTAATGCACCCTTTGCAGTGTGCTTCCTCACACTGCCTGTGACACAAGTTTCATTTCTTAGCCTCCCCAGTTTATCACCTTCCACATGACACTGCCGCACTACAGTGAAGATCAGCTCAGCTATGCCATCCACAGAGGTGATTTCCAGCCTCCCCTTCCTTGTTCACTGCTTCACCACCACATGCAATAGTCATTGATGGGGTTTTCTACAACCTTATGTAGTCAGGCAGCCTCTCTGGATTTATCCTTAGCACTCCAGTAGAGAGGGGTTCTCCTGCCCCTCTTACTCTATCCTGGTGAGGCTGCATCTGGAATGCTGTGTCCAGCTCTGGGCCCCCCAGTTCAAGAGGAACATAGAACTGCTTGACAGAGTCCAGCACAGAGCCACAAAGAAGGTGAAGGTAATGGAACATCTTCCTTAGGAGGAGAGCCTGAGGGAGATGGGGCTGGGAGCTTGGAGAGGAGGAACCTGAGGGGTGACCTCATTCATGTCTATAAAGATGTGCAGGGTGAGAGCCAAGAGGCTGGAGCCAGGTTCTGCTGAGTGATGCCCAATGACAGCACAGGGGGCAATGGTGGAAGCTGAGGCAGAGGAAGTTCCATGGAAACATGAGGAGGAATTTTTTCCCCGTGAAGGTGACAGAACCCTGGAACAGGCTGCCCAGAGGGGTTGTGGAGTCTCCCTCTCTGGAGGTATTCAGAACGTGCCCAGATGTGTGCCTTTGTGAGCTGGTATAAGAGATCGTGCCCTGGCAGGGAGTTGGACTGGATAAGCTTTGGAGGTCTCTTCCAGCCTCTGGCACTCTGTGATTCTGTGAATCTGTGATACAGTAGTGCCCACAGGCCCTAACCAAGGTCCAGCATCCTCCTTCTCTAAGCCTTCATAATTACACACACACAAACAGTGCAGCCTTTGCCCTAAGGAGACTGTATTTTAGAGAGAACTAAGGGATGCAAGGATGAAGTTATTATATAGAGCAACAACTGGTGAAGGAAACAAGCTTGGATAATTTTTTACCAGGCTCTTCTGTGACCACTAGATCAGAAGGTGTCCAGGCTTTTTCTTGGTATAGAAATGAGAGAATGGTGGAAGAGATGAAAAACAAAACAGGAAGTCACCTGGGTGAGAGCAATATGAGGCTAGACTAAAGCTTTTGCTTCTGATTTAGGTTTCTGACAGACACTTGCAGAGATCTGACTATCTGTGTGCCTCATGATTAGGAGGCAGTGTGGTGGGTTGATTCTCAAAGCCATAGTCTTCGTGTTTCAGGATCCATCCATCTGCTTCTGGAAAATGCACAGCTGCTTCTACTCATCTAAGTGAGGAGATGCAGAGGGAAAGGAAGAGATGCAGTTTTGAGAGTCTACAGCTGGATTGTAGGATTTAGATACAGCGTCAGGAAAAGCTGAGTTTGCAGTGTATCTGTGGGTTTTGATGCCTTTTAGCCTGAAGTCTTAGAATGGATCTGGTTGGAAGAGATGTCCAAGATCATCCAGTCCGACCTGGCACTTAAGTGTGAACACTAAATCACATTCCTAAGCACCAGAGACAGCACAGCACTTCAGGCAGGGGCTGTATGGTTTTACCTGTGAGCTGAAACTCTAAGAGGACGAAATCTTACGAGAGCAAAAAATAAGCTTCAGCTTTGTAGCATCCAGAAGCCTGAACTGCAGAGCTATGTTGAATAACAGGGCTGCAGTCATTATCTGTGGGCTCTGTTGGCTTCAGAATGCTCACTTGGGGCATGAACATCAGGGATCACCACCAGATGACTGCAGAAGTTCAGATGTTTACCATGTTAGATTAAAAGCTTTTCACTTAGCATCTCCCTTAAACATGATGTATCTGTTAATATATGCTGCTGGGTCAATATTTTCTTCTCTTTTAGGCTAACATATCCAACAGCAACTGCAGGCACTGGGATGATTATATTGAGATTTTGAGCGATGATATTTTTGACTAAACCAGCCATTGACTTCATGGATTTCCTTCCTTTCTTCCCTCTTGCAAAGAATTATGTTCTGCAGCAGCTTGAGAAGTCTTTCATAGTGTCAAGCTCCCTTCCATTTCCGGGCCCCAGGAGCATTCTCAGCACTACTCATTTTCCCAATGAGCCAGCAGGTTTTTTAATAAGGAGTAGCAGTTCTCCAATGTGGATTTGTTCCAGGTTAATCCAACGGCTTCATAAAGCAGAGCTGAATG
The DNA here is from genome assembly GCA_013400475.1 of Tricholaema leucomelas. Lineage (NCBI taxonomy): Eukaryota > Metazoa > Chordata > Aves > Piciformes > Lybiidae > Tricholaema lacrymosa > Tricholaema leucomelas. The sequence continues at coordinate 848,384 of WAAF01019477.1, forward strand.
TTTCTGTGGGGCTGGGATGCAGCAGGGCTTTCTGCCTTGCCTTGCTGCCCTCCTGCTGCCTGGCAGTCCTGCTGCTTTGTGCTACAGACCTCCAATCTTCTGCCAGCTCAGAGGCACATTTTGGAAGCAAGGAGAGCTGAGCTCTTCTGTTGTGAAGACCTTGCTCAGTGACCATCTCTAGCGAGAAGTGTTCCTGCCTATGGCAGGGGGTTGGAACTAGATGAGCTTTGAGTTCCCTCCCAACCTAAACCACTCTATGATTCTGTGATTCTAGGAATCTATGAAGGTACGAGCAGGAGCAGCGGGTAACATCTATTGCTGATGAGTACACCTCATGCTGCTCTGCTTAGATTTGTGTCCACTGCTCGGTTTCAGTGGCTCTTATTGCTTATTCTTTTCGCTTACTCTAAGTCATAGACTGATAGAACTACATCCAACATGGCCTTGAACACCTCCAGGGAGAGAGCATCCACAACCTCCCTGGGCAACCTGTTCCAGTGTCTCACCACCCTCGCTGTGAAGAAATTCCTTCTAATCTCTAGTCACAAACTTCTCTCTTCCAGCTCAAAACCATTGTCTCTCATCCTGTCACTCCCAGCCCTTGTCAAAACTCCCTCCCCAGTTCTCCTCTCCATTTATTCCATTCCATTAAGCCCACTGGTAGAGTGAGAACAGAAAGAATCTCTGCAGGGATTACTAAGCTTCATTACTAATGAAGCTGCCATGGATTTGTGGGTGCTGGTTTGCACGGGGTACTTGGCAACTAATCTGCTGGCAGAAAATAACAGGCTTTGGGGGCAGAAGCTGCAAAAAAAAATGTAGGTCAAGAGTGAGGTACAGGAGAGGAGAAGAGTAAGAGTTGGGGCTGTTCAGTCTGGAGCAGAGAAGGCTCTAGGGAGACCATACTGTGGTCTTCCAGTACCTAAAAGGTAGTGGTAGGACTGGGGGAAATGGAGCAAAACTAAAAGTGGGGAGATTCAGATTGGATGTTAGGAAGAAGTTCTTCACCTTGAGGGTCATGAGACACTGGAACAGGTTGCCCAGGGACTTGGTGGAAGCCTCATTCCTGGAGGTCTTTAAGGCCAGGCTGGAGGTAGCTCTGAGCAACCTGATCTAGTGTGAGGTGTCCATGCCCATGGCAGGGGAGTTGGAACTGGATGATCCTTGAGGTCCCTTCCATCCCTGACAATTCTGTGATTCTATGAAGAAAAAAGGATGACAAAATGATCCCTTTTGTAAGCAGATCCATCATCAGGCCTGCATCTGCTTTGGAGGCCACCACCCAAGGGCAAACAGCTCTGTAGGCTGCCAAGGTGCTAGTGGTGCAAGGGAAGAGCCAAACCTCCATGCTGTGTGAGCTGAGGGAAAGGCAAGCAGGAAAAAACCTTTCCTTCTCCTCTTCTCCACTAACCATTATTCATTTCACGCATTAACCTTTTAGAGAAGCAGAAAATAACCACATATACAGGAAAGAAAAGTTGGTTTAGTCTCTTCTGTAACAGCTTTCTTGGCTCCAAGAAAACAGGGAAATTAATTTTTAAAACAAAGCCAGAAGAAAGAAAAGCTGAAAGTATAAAGAACAGGAATGGGGTTTCTGCTTTCCTTCAGCACCTACTGGGCTACAGAAGGATCAGAAAGATCAGGTCAAACTCAGAAGCACAAAACACTTAAGGTGAAGAGGAGAGCAAATTAAAGCAATAAGGTGACAGAAAACTGTTTTCATTTTCAGTTTGCCTTTTATTTGGTAATCGCAGAATCATAGAATGGCTTGGGATCAAGGGACCTCATCTACTCCAACTGCCCTGCCATGGGCAAAGACACCTCCCAACTAGACCCAGCTGCTCAAGGTCTCATCCAGCCTGGCTTTGAACACCTCCAGAGAGGAGGCAGCCACAGCCTCTCTGGGCAACCTGTTCCAGTCTCACCACCCTTGTACTGAAGAACCTCTTTCTCAGCTCCAGTCTAAACCTGCTCTGCCTCAGCTTCAAACCATTCCGCCTTGTCCTGTCTCTAGATGCCTTCGTGAAAAGTCTGCAGCCTTCCTGTAGGATCCTTTCAGGGATTGGAAGGCAGCTGTAAGGTCCCTCTGGAGTCTTCTCTTCTCCAGGCTGAACACCCCCAGCTCCCTCAGTCTGTCCTCATAGCAGAGGTTCTCCAGCCCTTGGCTCATCTTCGTGCCCTCCTCTGGACTCCAGCAGTTCAGTGTCCTTCTTATGAGGACATCAGAACTAGATGCTGTTTGTGATGCAAGGTCTGAGCAGAGCAGAGTCAAGAAGCAGAATCTCCTCTCTTGCCCTGCTGCCAGCACTCTGGCTGCAGCCCAGGATGCTGCATGAACACACTGCTGGCTCATGGACGTGGGTAGGCTCCTTTCTCCCAATGCTATCAGAGCACCTCTCCAGTCATCTCTTGCATATTGAGTAGCAGAAAGGATGAAAAAGGGGTGAAATATATAGAACATGCCATTAATTACTCCTTACCCTTCTATTTTGAATCCAGCAATTGGTGCATTGCTAAATGGTGTGCACCTCAGGCAGAGTAAACAGGCAGCAAGCCTGTAAGAGTCTCAGTGCTGGAAGAGAAAATTGTCAGCTCAGAAAAAAGAAAAAAACAACTTAACAAAGCTGTCAGAGGAAGTTTTTCCAGAAGTAAAATAAATTCAGTTTATGACCTTTGTTTGTGCCTTGGTTGCCTCCCACTGATAGGGTCACGGATTTTAGTTCAGTCAGGGGAAGTTGTGGTGCTTGGGTCCTGGGAGATGCACAGCACAAGCGATGCCTGGAAGCGTTAAATGCCATTAGAGAAGCAATCAGAGAGGGAAAGAAAAATAGAGGCAGTGGAAATCTGGGCCATGTGTCTTTCAGGAGACAGAAGCTTTAATTTAAAATGGATGTCCTGGTTTGGAAAGAACATAACAACCTTTGAAGTTAGAGAGGAGAAATCATGGCACTTGTCTAGAACTGAGCTGTAGTGATCTGGACTTGGATTTGGAAGTCCTGTCTGTGGGGTGTCACCTGTGGCAGGGGGAGAAGGTTCAGACCCCATCAGAGGAGAGCCAGTGCAAGGGAACAGAGCCAGGGCAGTGCAGATGGAACAGAGGAAGGGCATGTTCCCCAGCAAGCTCTCAAGTTGCTCTTAGCAAACGTGGGCCCTCAGGAATGTCTCTGTTCCCTCACCAGGTGTCCCATGTGCAGTTCACAGATTCACAGAATCACAAGAGTGCCAGAGGCTGGAAGGGACCTCCAAAGCTCATCCAGTCCAACACCCTGCCAGGACACAATTTCCTATACCAGCTCACAAAGGCACACATCTGGGCACGTTCTGAATACCTCCAGAGAGGGAGACTCCACAACCCCTCTGGGCAGCCTGTTCCAGGGTTCTGTCACCTTCACGGGGAAAAAATTCCTCCTCATGTTTCCATGGAACTTCCTCTGCCTCAGCTTCCACCATTGCCCCCTGTGCTGTCATTGGGCATCACTCAGCAGAACCTGGCTCCAGCCTCTTGGCACTCACCCTGCACATCTTTATAGACATGAATGAGGTCACCCCTCAGGTTCCTCCTCTCCAAGCTCCCAGCCCCATCTCCCTCAGGCTCTCCTCTTAAGGAAGATGTTCCATAGCATCTTTGTGGCTCTGTGCTGGACTTTGTCAAGCAGTTCCCTGAGGTCCTTCTTGACGTGTAGGGCCCAGAACTGGACATAATATTCCAGATGTGGCCTTACCAGGGAAGAGCAGAGGGGCAGGAGAACCCCTCTCTACCTACTAACACAGCCCTAACACACCCCAGAATGGCATTGGCCTTCCCTCAGTTCTGTCAGACATTTTCCATAAGCAAATCAACCATGGCTCTGTGAGCTTCTGAAGCTTCTCTTCAGCTTTCCCTGAAGGACTCAGCCTAAGCATCCACATACAACACTCTGGCCCTTATCTCAGCTGGAGCTGCTATGTTCTGCTCAGGCACATGCAGATCTGTAAGGAAGACACTGTGCCAAGTCCAAAACCCAGTTCAATTGTACATAATAGGTGGCTGCTGGGCTGCCTTAATCTAACTAAAGGACTCCGCAGCACTGAAAAAAGCAACCTCAAGCCCTGCTGCTTTGTTAGCAGACTGTAGAAACTTGGCAACCTGCTGTTGGGAGTCTGTGCCTGCTCACTGCGAAATGGGGATCCTTAACCCTGCCCTGGGGAGCAGGGGCACCACCACACCCCCTTTAATGGTGTGTTAATGGCAGGACTCCTTTGCTCACACACCTCTGAAGGGGGGTGTCAAGAAGCAGGGGTCAGGCTCTTGTCAGTCGTTCCCTGTGACTGCACAAGGAGCAATGGACACAAACTGGAAGCCAGGAAGTTCCACTTCAACATGCGGAGAAACTTCTTTGGTGTGAGGGTGATGAATCATTAACTAGAGCAGCTTGCCCAGAGAAGTTGTGGAGTCTCCTTCTCTGGAGATGTGCTGGTTTGAAGCTAAATGGAGTATTTTAATGAGAGAAATTAGATTATAGGCTGTGAAAAGAAAGCAATGGTGATGTCCACTTCTAGGTTTGCTGAGACATACCAAAACAAGGACACAAACACAGATAATGCAGTCTGTCGGTGTCTGTACCTCTCCCTGGCTTCTGCCATATTAACTGCTTCTGCCTGGAGCTGTGTAACCCAACTAATCATTCTGCTTCTAACCCCCTTTGCCCATCCTCCCAGCTCACCTTGCACATAAGGCAGACTCTGGGATAAGAGTGAGGGGGTGGAAAGAAGGTGGAAGGGTGGTTTGGAGCCCCTCCTGGGGACCCTGATTTCTGGGAGAGATGTTGTGTTTCTGTATTCTGCTTGTGTATTGTGCTAAGCTATGAATATAAAGCTTCATTCTTTAATTCAGTCACCTGAGTCTAGTCTGGGTGAATTCACTGGGCGGGAGGAGATGACTCCCAAACCACCACAGGAGACTTTCAAGACCTACCTAGATGTGTTCCTGTGTGACCTGCCCTGAGTGATCCTGCTCCAGCGGGGGAGTTGGACTTGATCTCTGGAGATCCTTTTCCAACCCCTGATGTTTATTACTCTACCAAAATATAACCAGATGCAGACTAGTTCCGAGCCCACTGCCCTGAATGCTCCCTCAAGAACCTCAGATGTGACCTTCTGCCCCCCTTCAAAAATAAATCACATGCAAATGTGATTGGCACATGCATTGGCAGAGGGGGAATTGATGACCTCTGGAGGGCCTTCCCAACCCCTGCCATTCTGTGATCTCCTTGAAGAAATGCCTAGGCCAGTAGGATAAGGAGCAGGCTGCAGACTGGAGCAGGCTGGCTGCTGTTTCTGTTTTCCCACAAAGGTGATTTTTCTGGACAGAGGTATCTCATCTGCTGCTTCAAACAGAGCCAGCAGTTCCCCTGGCACTCTCGTGTGGTGTTTCACAGGTGCTCAGGTTTCAGAGGGTGGGCAGGAACATTGTTCTAGCAGGAAAGTGGAAGAGTGCAGAGTCAAGCTTTATACCTTTTCATTTTGGAGCAGGTATTTGCTGTCCCAATGAGGTCAGTAGAGAGAGCCTTCCATTTGGAGACATGAGCAGGTCTGTCCCTTTGAAACTAGCTCAGACTCCAGATGTAGGCTGTGGGAAGGGAAGAAGAGGGTTATAAGTCACATATTCAGCTAGCAATAGAATTGAGCCAGGATGACTGAAATGAGTAAGTTGATAGTCATGAGTAAGTGTCAAAAGAGTTTTTATACCTAGGTGCTAGACATTATTTGCCTCAGCTTCTTTGTGCCCTACCCACTATGAAAAGTATAATTGATCACTTTCTGTCTTTCCTTGGAAATCCCAAATGCACAAGAGGCTTCTCCATTGTCTTTTGAAGAAGCAACCTGACTCATTATCTGTTCTCACTGGTCAATCCAGGTCATGGGAATTAGAGCTGCTTATGCCCAAAGAGGTGGCAGCAGCAGTGTAACAGGCAGCAGCCTGCGTAACACTTAAGTGCCCTGAAATTGTGCCAGGGGAAGTTTAGGTTGGAACTTAGGAACAATTTGTTTGCTGCAAGAGTGGTGAGAGACTGGAACAGGCTGCCCAGGGAGGTGGTGGCATCCACATCCCTGGAAGTGTTCAAGCAAACTGTGGCCACGGCACTTTGGGACAAGATTTAATGGCCATGGTGGGTTGCTGTTTTGACTGGATGATCTTGGGGGTCTTTCTAACCCAAACTATTCTCTGATTCTGTGTCATTCTGTAAATAAACACAAGAGAGGGGCAGTTGGCTAAGGCTCAGCAGTGGGAGCTGGGTTAAGCTGCAGGTATTGCTGCCACAGGTTCAGCAAGTGCTGGAGAGAACTACCTTTTTTTTACCAAGTACAGCTGACTTGAGAGCATCCCATCTATAGAATCATAGAACTATAGAATGATTTAGGTTGGAAGGGACCTCAAAGCTTATTCAGTTCCAATCCCCAACCATAGGCAGGGACACCTCCTACTAGAACAGGTCACTCAAGGCCTCATCCAGCCTGATCCTGAACACCTCCAGGGAGGTTGTAGAGCACAGAAGCACAGAATCGTTGATCACATTGGGTGCTTCTGTGCTGCACAACCTCCCTGGGCAACCTGTGCCAGTGTCTCACCACCCTCACTCGAAAGAACTTCTTCCTAACATCCAGTTTCAGTCTCCCCTCTGCCAGTTCAAACCCATTCCTCCTCCTCCTGTCATCATAAGATCTTGTCAATAGTCCCTCCCAAGCCCTCCTATAGCCCACTTCAGATCCTGGAAGGCCACTCCAAGGTCTCCTCCAAGCCTTCTCTTCTCCAGTCTGCAGAGCCCCAACTGTCTCAGCCTGTCCTCATAGCAGAGCTGCTGCAGCCCTCTGAGCATCTTTGTGGCCACTTCTGGACTCACTCCAACAGGTCCATGTCCTTCATGTGGTGCCAACACAGCTGGTGCCACTCCTCCAAGGCCTAACAGCTGTGATAAGCAGGTCATAGCAATGCATCTGCTTTGAGCCTGGTGTCATGGGGATCTTTGGCAGGAGCAAATAAGGCTGCCCGTGTGCTGCTTGCTGTTAACTGTGTGCACCTTGTCACAGATAAGTCTCATTGTCTGCTTGAGCATTTCCAACGCCACTTGGCTGTGTTTTGTGAATGCTGCTAAATGTTTGGGAGAGATGCTGTATCCCTTTGCACGCAGTCTGTAATTACCTTTGAACTTCAGTTTCATGCAAGGAGGTGGTGCAGTCACAGAGAAGTGGAGAGCAAGGCTGCTTTTAGGTGGGACACTTGGTTAGCTTGCATCCTCATCCTCTTCTCCTGAATTCACAGAACCACAGAATCACAGAAACATCCAGGTTGGAAAAGACCCCCACAATCACCAAATCCAACCTACAGCCCTACTCTATCCCAGCTGAGGCTGAGTAGGTTTAGATTGGACATTAGGAAAAGGTTTTTCATGGAGAGAGTGGTCAGGGACTGGAAAGAGCTGCACAGGGAGGTGGTGGAGTCACCACTCTGGATGTGTTTAAGGGTCATTTGGAGGTGGTGCTTGGGGCTATGGTTTAAAGTGAATCTTGTGGAGTTGTAGGTTGGACTTGGTGATCCTGAGGGGATTTGCCAACCTGAATGTTTCTGTGATTCTGTCATCATCATCAGAGCAAATCTTTGCTGAGGAAGTTTGCCTCTTCTGGTGTCAATCACCAGTCCTGCAGTGAGGACTTGATGATTATTTCTCTGATTAAGAGGTACAACAGAAACCAGAGCTGGCCAAAAGCACAGCCAGGATCATAGTGACATCCTCTCTCCCACCTGCATGCTTAGTACTGAAGGCCTCATGTAAATGTGGATAGTTTGTGCTTTAACTGTGAGTATCAAGTGCCTAAGTGATTCCCTCAGGTACAGATGTATCAACCCTGGATCAGCAATGGTGTGGCCAGCAGCAGTAAGGGAAGTGAGGCTGCTCCTGCTCTGGGCACTGGTGAGGCCACACCACATCAAATCCTGGGGTCAGTTTTGGACCCTTCACTCCAAAAAGGACATTGAGGGGCTGGAGCAGGTCCAGAGAAGAGCAACTAAGCTGAGCAAGGGTCTAGAGAACAGGGATGGGGAGGAGCAGTTGAGGGAATTGGGGTTTAGTCTGGAGAAGAAGAGGCTGAGAGAAGACCTCATTGCTCTCTACAGCTCTCTGCAAGGAGGTTGCACGGAGGTGGGGGTTGGTCTTTTCTCCCTAATCTCAGATTACAGAAGGAGAGGAAATGGCCTGAAATCGTGCCAGGGCAGGGTTAGGTTAGAGATGAGGAATATTTTTTGCTGCAAGAGTGGCCAGGGATTGGCACAGGCTGCCCAGGGTGGTGATGGAGTCCCCATCCCTGGAGGTGTGTGAGAAATGTGTGGCCACGGCACTTTGGGACATGGTTTAATGGCCATGGCGGTGTTGAGACTCAGTGATCTTGGAGATCTTTTCCAGCTGAAACAATCCTATCATTCTGTGTGGCCAGTTACTAAACTTCCTCTGGAATTACATGTTCATGTTAAACCACAGCAGCAGTGCAGGGTCCCTTGTGAGAAGCTCTTTCGTAACTTGAAAGCAGAATTTCTCAAGGGACATCATTTAAAATACGTATTTTGGGAGTGATGAGACCTTGCTTATGAACACAGAGTTTACTCATTCACCTCACAGTGTGCAGCACCTGAGTTCCAGTTTCTGTACTTCATTCTTTGCTTACTCTCATATTATTTAAACCCTACTGCTCCTCCTGGATGCTCACAGACCTATTTACAAAGCTGAGTTCTGCCTGGCTGTGCCAAAGGTCTCTGATGGAGCAGGACCTTGAAGAGAGCCAGAAAAAGAGTGAGAAGCCAGGTGAAATAAATGGCCTTTTGTGTTTCCCTGCAGGTTTTCTCCTTGCCAATTTGCAGAGCTCCATAGCAGGTTGCTGTGTGCAGTTGGCTGCTGTAACTACGAGAACCTGTCAGAGAATGGGATCTGTGTTTTGCTAGAGCTTTAGAAACTCCAAATTAGCTGTGCTCTGGGATAAGCTTCAGTGCTTTTTGGTAGTAGAAAAACTATCTTTTGGCTAGCAGTTAGCTTTTAGGAGACTTATGATCTTAGCTTGCCCTGAAACTCTGGATTTGAACAGTGTCCTGTGCCAAATCTTTCTGGCAGTTGGTGCCCAGAATTGCCTGGGCTTTTCCCTCTTGCTTCTTCTCCCATCATTCCTCACATTCTTGGTTCTCTGCCCTCTGCAACTGGCTCCCTGTTTTATTCATCTTTGTGCTCAGTGGTGGCTGCTTCAGCCTCCTGCCCTTGAGGGTTTCTCAGCAGCTTCACTTCCTTTCTTCCTACTAAGATTTACTCTCTTTGTGGTTTTTTACAGCTCTCTCAGAAAGGGATGCAAAACAAGCCAAGAAAAAAATGATGCTTATTCCTTCAAGTGCCAGAATATGCTGGCTAATTGAAAGGAGGAGGGGACAAAAAAATTCAGGTTCTTCGCAGTTGCACTACAGCAGAGCTCAGTTAAATAGATCTGCGCTGCTCATAACCATTAGCTTTGTGCAGTCGCCGTCGTGCTGATTCACTGCATTGCTAACACAGCTCCTGCTTTAAGCAGGCAGCATCAGTAATTGAACTTTTTTTCTTTTTTTCAAGAGGCCTTTTCTCAAGAGATCCTGTTCAGAAAGCAGCAAGATGGCTATCATGTGCCACAGGCTCCCACAGAAGGGAGGGATCTTGCTGGGCCTCCTTTCTATGCAGGTATTTTCATACAGCTTGGCAGATGAATTTTAAGGAGTTTAATATCCTGCTCCAGCAGTTAGGCAGGACCAACACATGCAGGCTGCTTGCGCTGCTCTTGCCTTGAAATGCAGTGGCTGTGTCACTAACAAGCTCAAGGGGTGGTCTGCTCACAGGAATGAAGCCCTTCTCTGGAGCAGCTTCACAGCTCCAACAGCTTGCAGTTCAAGTGTTAAGATCACAGAGTCACAGAATGGAGGGGTTGGCAAATGCAAATATTGTACTGGAAGAGGCTTTTAAGTATTGACTCACAAAATTGTAACTCAGACAGCACCCAAAGTACCTGGAACTGTGTCCGATTGGCCGCTGAGACTTCATCTCTCCCAGGCTCTGGGGAAAGGAGGCAGACAATCCCTGACCTTGTCCCCAGCTCCTCTGGACAATCTGTGTATCTCCAGGACTTGTAGTCTTAGCAGGAAGACTCTCAGGGGTAGGCAGGGTGTCTTGAGGTGTGCACAGTCTCAGCATAGTGTCACTCTGGGGGCTATGCCTGCAGGCATTTGGAGCCTGTTCCTGGTAGGCTCTGCAGGCAGATTTGGGGTGCAGAACGAGGCGGCGGCAGCCTCGTGCTACCTGCTCATGCCTTTTGTCCACACCCAGCCCGCATCTAGTGGTTAGCCAGTTGAATGGCGCTGTGCCAGGCCTCACCACATTAGGCAAAGCCAGGGCTTTCGCCCTCCCCTCCCAAGGTTGCTTCCCCAGCACAGAAGGAGGTGGGGCAGGGGAACATACCTGGGCATGGATTAGCCCATGTTTGCCCCATCAAGCCTACCACCACACAGGGGCACCATCTCTGCCCTGCTCCTGCTGGCCACACCATTGCTGATCCAAGCCAGGATGCTGGTGGCCTTCTGAGCACACTGTTGACCATCAGGTCCTTATCCACCAGGCAACTTTCCATCCACTCTGTCCCAAGCCTGGAGCATTCATGGGCTTGTGGTAACCAGAGAGTGGGACCCAGCACTTGGCTTTGTTAAACCTAATTTCTTGAGGTTTTGTCTTAAAATAGAAGCCTAGGATAATATTCTGATTACCTCCCCTATTTTCTACCCATAGCAGGGGCGTTGGAATTAGATGATGCTTGAGGTCCCTTCCAGCTCTCACAATTCTGTGACTTTGGTAACCTATTACCTGTTTGAAAATTCTGTAGCTGATAACTTAGGTGGTCGCAGGCTGTTGTTTGATCCTTTGGCTCAGGCAGATGTTGAATATTGAAAGAGATTTGGAAAACCCTGGAACCTTGCTCATCATCAGTGACTTCTAGCTTGTGGATGCAGAAAGTGTTATTGGTTGTGCTCTGGCAAGTAAGTTGGTTGGAAGGAATCAGCTGAATTGCTGTGCAAGCAGAATCCTCTGCTTGGCAGTGGAAAGTCCATCTCAGAAATACAGCTCAACACTTCATCCCTTCCCACACTCAAAAACATGACACAGCTTCTGAGCTGCTCTATTGGCCTGACTTTCAAGTTTCTTGTGATTCAGTGCTCCCTTGTTCAAGGCCTACACTCAATCAAGATATGAATCCAGCCTTAAGGGAAAAAGCAATAATAAAAAAGGACACTCCTGCTTTAAAAAAAAGAGCAAAGCACAAAACAACAACAAAAAAAATCAGTATGTGGGATCTGCCTTCCAAAAACAGTTGGTAACTGCATGCCTCCCAAAAAGAAAAAAGAAAAATACCCCTCTGCCTTACAAAATAAGAGACCTAATCAATAATATATGGCAGCTGCCTTTACAAAACCAGCTCACTGCCCTAGAAAGAACACTAAAGGCAACTAATCAATAATATGTGGAATATGCCTTAAAAGAAAACATGCCTTAAAGCCCCCCATTCAACAAGGATGTGGAAGCTTTCCTCCTCCTCTTCCTCCTCCTCCTTTTTCTCCTTCTCTAACAACAACAATAATAGTAATAATACTAGTGAGCCCTTGGTAGTTTGTTTAACAAGTGAAAGGCCCCCTCAGTGCGTCCTAGAAAATCAAAGCTACATAGTTAACAACAGACAGCTCTTGAAACCCAGCTCTGTCTTACTCTACAAACAATCCCTACCTCCAGTCATCATCAGAATCATTTAGGCTAGAAAAGACCTTTCAGGTCACCAAGTCCAGGTGTTAACCCAGCACTGCCAGGGCACCACTAAATCACGTCCCTCAGCACCACATCTACATGGCTCTCAAACCCCTCCAGGGTTGGGGACATCTCCACTGCCCTTGGCAGCTTGGGCCAGGCCATGGCAACCCTTTTGGGGAAGAATTGTTCTTCATGTCCAACCTAGCAGGAGCAGGGAGGTGATGATGACTATGTTCTCAGCACTGGTGAGGCCACACATCAAACACTGGGTTCAGTTCTGAGCACTGCGGTACAAGACATTGAGGGGCTGGAGCAGTCTCACAGAAGCTGGAGAAGGGTCTGGAGAACAGGGCTGGAGAGGAGCAGCTGAGGGAGCTGGGGGTGTATAGCGTGAAGAGGAGGCTGAGAGGAGACCTCCCTGCGAGGAGGCTGGAGTGAGGCCAGTGTTAGCCTCTTCTCCAAAGTAACTAATGACAGGACAAGAAGAAATGGCCTCAAGCTGTGCCAGGGGAGGTTTAGGTTGGCCATTTCACAGCATGGCCATGAACAATTTCATTGGTGCAAGAGTGGTCAAGAATTGGCACAGGCTGCCCAGGGAGGTGTTCTAAGACACCTGGGGGCATGGTTTAGTGGCTGTGGTGGTGTTGGGTTGCTGGTTGGACTGGATGATCTTGGAGGGCTTTTCCAGCTGAAACAGTTCTGTGGTTCTGTGTCAGGTCCCTAATACACTGTATGTGTATGTGACAATTCACCACCCCTGGAGGCACTCAGAAAGGAAGCAGATGTAGCACTTTGGGCCATGGTCTTGTGCTCACAAAGGTGCTGCGTTGCTTCTTGGACTGAATGATTCCGGAGGTCTTTCCCAACCTTAATGGCTGTGTGATTTTATTCTATGATTCTAGTTCCACACACCTGCAAAACTGCTTCCTGCATGTGCTAGATAGCTTTGGCACCTAGAGCAATAAATACACTCATTTTGGTGGGGAGGAGGTCTTTGCTTTAAAAACTTGATGTGACATTGTTTTGGGAAGACCTAGACATTACACTAAGCCTACGGCATCCTTGCAGGTCTTTAGGAAGCAAGGAAGTCCTTTGGCATGCAAAGAGGCAGTGCAGCAGATGGTGCTTCTGAGCACATGGTGCAAGCCAGCTGTTTGCCTCCTGATTTCTCTGCTTGCACAGCTAACTGCTCATGATTAAGGCAGAGGTATAGGAGGGGACATGCTACAGCTATTTTTCCTTCCCAGTTCTGCCACAAGATGCCTTTTTTTTTTTTTCATTAGCAGCAAGGGGGCAAGTTGTAGTTTGGAGCAGAAGAGTTACCAAGGCAGTTTGGAGGAAGCTGGTGGGGAGTTCCGTGAGGCTAAACTGTTGACTCCCTTACCCCTCTTTCAGTTGTCGTCAATGCTTCATTTGAGGCAATGAAACTAGCTTTTATTGACTTACAACACACACAAACACACACCAACTGCAAAGAGCCAAACAAGAGCCCCTTGTTTACCAACCCTCACACACAACACCCACTATCATCATTATGCATTTATAAGCATTAGTGCTTTTATCATAGATTTATTTAGTGGGATAATACTTATCTTGGGCCATCAGGCAGAACAAGTTATTAAAAGCAAGGGAAAGGAAAGTCTGACAGTGGCAGGAAGCACTAAGGAGGCAAAGAAATGAAGTGCAGATGACACCTTTGCAGAGCTTCACAAAGGAAGCTACTACAAACTCCCAGTGAGCAGCAGGAAAAAGGACACAAAACAGAAACCTCCCAGGTTGCTTGCTAAGGCAACAGAGACCACTGAGCCTCCCCTTCCTATCCCCTTGAGCTGAGCCTCCCCTTCCAGGAGGCAGGCCTTGGGTACCCCACCCAGGGCTGTGAAGCATCTAGAACCACTCGCTACAGAATTCACAGATGACAAAAAAAACTTTTCCTGTTATTATATGTTCCTCATCATTTTTTCCCTGCCTTTATATATTCCAGTCTTTGCTTGAGGGTACCACACTGGGCACTTGATAGTCCTTTTGGAGTCCACAGGAAGCCTCATTCTTGACTAGCAATTGCTTCAGACTTGACTTCAGTGTTTTCTACTGGGGACCTGAGTTGCTTCAGCCACCTGCAGAGAGGGCTTGGCTTGTACAGCTTGTCCCTTGGCTTCTTCTGTAGTGCTGAGCTGCTTTGCAGTGCTGCCTGCTCAGTTACCACATCTGCTGCGCCCTCAGCTCCTGTCCCTGTGGCAGTCTGCAGAGGCAGACCAGGTGCTGAGCCTGCATCTCCAGCAGTTCGCAGAGCTGTTGCAGGGTTTCCCTGAGCTGGAGCACAAGCTTGTGTGTCCAGGCTTACTGCTGTGCTGGACTGGTCTCCAGTCTCTTCTGACTGCTCTGCAGAGGGCTGGGCCTCACCAAGGGCTTGCAGCTCTGCAGTCCTCACCATTATCTGTGCCACAGGCAGAGAGGATGAAGCTGTTTCAGCTGCTTTTCCTGTATCCTGGTCCTCCATCCCTGTATCTTGCAATTTCTCCTTTGGAGAATGTTCCACACTGCTCCACAGCACAGCCCCCAGAGCTGCCTGGGCAACAAAGAGATCAGCTCCTGTATTTTCTTGCACAGTAGCCAGCTTCTCAAACTGCCTGGCCTTTGCCCAGCAGTATCTCTTGTGGCTGACTTCATTCCCCATGATCAAGCTGTACAGGAACACTCTTGCCAGTAGCCTTCTCCAGGGAACCTTGAGGCTTTGGGGTACTGAATGACTTGGGCACAAATTGAGCCTTTACTGAGAAGCAGACAAAGCCAAGTGTCACTGTTGTTAGTGAGCTGATAGACCACTCCTGGGCCAGTCATCACACCTGCAAGAGACGAACAAACTCAGGACCCACACCCTAGCCCTGGGTAGGAGCATATCTGCAGGTTTCTAAGGAGCATTTAGATAAGAAAGAGTTTCAAACTTCATGTGAAAATTACTCTCCTTCCCCAGCCTGTCACTAAGCTTCCAAATGTGGATTCCTCGCTGCCTGCATCTGGAGCACAAGCAGCAATATGAGTTTGAGGCCTCCTGTGGCTAAACACTGCTACCACCTCATTTGTATTTTGGCCATAAATTGAAGATCAGGTTCACACTTCAGAGTGGGCTGAGCAGGATTTTTTGGTTTCAAGTTAGCCTTAGTTCAAGGAACAGCCTTCGGAGATCACCAAGAGCATTCAGGAAGCCACTTCCTCATGATGACTCCCAGCCAAAGCTGCACTTCACAGTTACTAGTTTATATTACCCAAGTAAATACTATTTAGGTCTCCTCTTATTTCCCACATCATTTATTAATTGCAGAAAGAAGCTCGTGGTTAGCCAAGATAGCCATTTATAGGCCTGGTAGGATATGGAAAGGACAGATGAGGAAGGTGTGGATGTAGATTTCAGGCCTTTAGGCGATTCTTCTATCAGACTCAGTTTTTAGGCAGCACAGAAATGCCATCACTTCAAACTCAAATAAGATGAAGGGTAGTATATTTTGAGTGCAGAGAAAAAAATATTACCTTAAGTTATAGGTTCATAAGTTCAGATTGGAAAAGACTCTTGAGATCATCATGTCCAGCCACTAACCCTACTCCAAGTTCACCCCTAAACTGTATCCCTAAAGGCCACATCTATACACCCTTTAAACACCTCCAGGGATGGGGACTCCACTACCTCCCTGGGCAGCTTGTTCCAATACCTGACCACTTGTGCAGTGGAAAAATGCCTAATGTCTACCCTAAACCTCCCTTGGTGCAGCTGGAGGCTGTTCCCTCTTGTTCTATCACCTGTGATAAGAGGTCAGCACCTACCTCTCTAGTGTTGTCCTTTCAGGCAGTTGTAGAGGGCAATAAGGTCTCCCCTCAGCCTCTTCTTCTTCGGAATAAACAGTCCCAGTCCCCTCAACTGCTGCTCTTCATGGTTTGAGTTGGAAGGGACCTTAAAGCTTATCCAGTTCCAACCCCCTGCCATGGGCAGGGACACCTCCCACCAGCCCAGGTTGCTCAAGCCCTCGTCCAGCCTGGCCTTGAACACCTCCAGGGAGGAAGCATCCACAACCTCCCCACCCTCACTCTGAAGAATTTCTTCCTCATCTCCAATCTAATAACTAATTCCCTATCCAGAATGAAACAAATAAGCACTTTGCAGAGAAGGAACAGGAGAAAACTGTGCCAAAAAAAAAGGAAAAATGGGACACCTCCCCCTCCCTCAAGACCTGTCTGTTAATTTGATTTGCAATCTATGTCAGGCAGGTTAGCTGTCATTGCTAGAAAGAGGCAAACAATCTAAACTCATAATTAAATAACAGCAGAAGTGACCTACTTCTAGGAAAGAAACTACAAAGCAAACATCACTTAAACCATTCTTAGCATCACAACATCCCAACCTGTTTCTTACTCATGGTAATGAGGCATTGCTCTTAAGCAGGGTAGGCAGGGACACCAAACACCATTTCCCCACACCTCCCAGATCATTAGTGCCCTTGAAGTGCTGCTCCACTACAAATCTTGTGCCACTTTTTTTGTAGCTAAATATTTCAAGCCAAGTAGAGCTGCCACACACCATGATTTGATTACAGAGCGTGCTGCAGAAAGCTTAACCATCATGATGTAGGGTAAAGGGAAGCACAGAAAAAGGAACAGATCTATAATTTAAGGATTATAGATTTTAAAGTGAAGCTAATGGCTCCAGAGCAGTTTTGCTGCACTGTTTGAGCGAAGAACTGCAAAGAAGTGGACTCCAAACAGGTTAGGTACCCACTTCCCAGATGGCATGAACTTGATCACTTCAAACTGTAGAGCTCTGGGAACAGGAAAGCAGGGAAGAGTAGCCCAGACACCTCTGCTGGGGGAAAAAAAAACAAACAACCAAACAAACAAAGATGCTCTTTGGTTCCAAAGCTGGAAATCACAGCATCACAGAAACATTCAGGCTGGCAAAGTCCCTCAGGATCACCAAGTCCAACCCATATCCCTACTCTGCAAGGTGCACCCTAAGCCATATCTCCAAGCACCACATCCAAACGATGTTTAAACACCTCCAGGGTTGGTGACTCCACCAACTCCCTGGGCAGCTCTTTTCAGGGCCTGACCACTCTGGCTGGGGAAAAAACTCTTCCTAATGTCTGGTCCAAACCTACCCAGTGGCAGCCTGAGGCTGTTCCTTCTTGTTCTATCACCAATTACTTATAAGAGAACAGCATCAACCTCTCCACGACCTCCTTTCAGGTAGCTGTAGACAACCATGAAGTCTGCCCTCAGCCTCCTCCTGTTTCACACTAACCATTCCCAGCTCCTTCTGTTGCTCCTCATCAGATTTGTTCTCCAGGCCCTTCACAGCTCCCTTGCCCTCCTCTGCACTGGCTCCAGCACCTTCACATCTCTCTTGTGCTGAGGTGCCCAAAACTAAACACAACACTCAAGCTCTGGCCTCACCAGAGCAAAGACCAAAGGGACAATCCCCTCCTGCTGGACACAGCACTTCCAATCCCAGCCAGGATGCCTTTGGCTGTCTTTGCCACCTGGGCACACTGCTGGCTCACATTCATCTGCTTGTCCACTACAACCTCTAGGTCCCTTTGTGCAGGCAACTCTCCAGCCACACTGCCCCTAGCCTGTAGCATCGCTTGGGGTTGTTGTGACTCAAGTGCAGGACGCGGCATTTATCCTTGTCAAAGCTCATCCCATTAACACTGACCACAGATCCAATCTATACAAGTCGCTCTGTAGAGCCTCCTTACCCTTGTGATGATCAACACTGCTTACAAATAAGTTAATGCTTTGTCAGGTTGGCTTTTAAGGGTAAGCAAATTGCTGTACCAACAGCAAAGATATTGTGTAAATGAGTAGAGGAAGGAAATGTTTCATGGGAATTTGGTAGACCAGCATAATGCTAGGAGAAGGAAATAATAGTTTATCCTCTATTACATTTAGATATTGTCATCTACTACAAAAAGTGGTTCAAAATATGGCAACTGGCAGATTTGTTGTCTCAGGAAAGGGTTATATTTTTAGAGAAGGGCATAAAGATGTAGATATTCCTTATCCTTAGCACAAATACACCAGTTATTTTTTTATAGGTAGCAAAATTGTTTCCCTATCCTCATTTGGCCATTTCACAGCATGATTTTCTCTTTGCTTTGCTGTTAGCTCCAACTCTTACCACCAGCAGAATTCTGTTCACAGCCTGACAAGCAAAAAAATCAAAGGCATAACTATAGCTTTGCTGAAACCCAAAAGTAGTAGATCTATCTCATTAGGGAAGTCAAGCAAGATCCCAAAACAGACAGCAAACATCCTCCTCCCCAAGAGGAAAAACACCAAGCACCCACTACTGAGCCACAGTGCTCATACTCACTTCCAGAAGACCCTCCAGGGGAGCACCCCCTAAGCAGCTCCCAACACACAGCTTGGAGGGAGCACATGGACTTTAAATAGGGCAGGTGAGTAACACTGAATTGTTTCCTGCCCAACCCCAGTGATTGAATTGTTGTTCCCATCAAGAACAGTGGAGAGCCACGAGGATGATTTGGGGACTTGAACATCTCCCTGTAGAGAGAGATTAAGAGACCTGGGGCTATTTAGTTCGGAGAAAAGAAGGCTGAGAGGAAATCTGATCAGTGTCTGTAAATACCTGACAGGTGGGTGCCAGTGGCTCAGGCCAATCTCTTTCTGGTGGTCAGCAGCAGTAGGACAAGGAGCGGTGGATACAAACTGGAACAGAAAATGTTTCACCTCAACATGAGCAGAAACTTCTTTACAGTAAGGGTGATGGAGCCGTGGAGCAGGCTGCCCAGAGAGGTTGTGGACTCTCCTCCTCTGGAGACTTTCCAAACCCACCTGGATGCATTCCTGTGCAGACTGCCTTAGGTGATCCTGCCTTGGCAGGGGGGTTGGACTCAAGTGATTTTTGGAGGTCCCTTCCAACCTCTAACATTCTGTGATTCTGTGACTCCTTTCCACCACCTCACTTGCTGACTGCAGGGGGGTTGGACAAGACGACCTTTTAGGGCCCCTTCCAACCTGATGCAATCTGTGAATCTCTGCTGCTTGATGTTGATGACACTTCATATCATGCTCTTTCATGCTTCACATCACAGTTTTCACTGCACTTGGATATTTACCTTTTTATTGTTTGGGTTTTTCTCTCCCCAGAGTGTTTCTACAGAACTGAGGGCACATGTGGTGGGTAGGCTGTATCCCTATTCCCAGATACAAGTTATCCGTGAGCCAGCAATGTGCCTTTGTGGCCAAGAAGACCAGTGGTGTCCTGAGGTGCACCAGAGTGTGGCCAGCAGGGCAAAGGAGGTTCTGCTCCCCCTCTACTCTGCCCCAAGGAGACCACACTCTGGAGCATTGTGTGGTGTGCAGTTCTGGGCTCCCCACTCCAAGTGGCAGAGAAATCTACTAGAGAGTGTCAAAGGAAGGCTGGAAGGATGCTGGAGGGACTGGAACATCTGTGTGAGGAGGAAAGGCTGAGAGCACTGGGGCTGGTTAGCCTGGAGAAGAGAAGGCTGAGAGGAGATTTGATGAATGTTTACAAATATCTGAAGGGTGGGGGGCAAGAAGGGGTCAGGCTCTTGTTAGTGGTGTCTTGTGCTAGGACCAGGAGCAATGGACACAAACTGGAACGCATGAAGTTCCACCTCAAGAGGAAGGAAAACATCTATGTTGTGAGGGTGTTGGAATCCTAGAGCAGGCTGCCCAAAGAGGTTGTGGAGTTCCCTTATCTGGAGTCTTACAAGACCCATCTGGATGTGTTCCTGGGTGACCTGCCCTGGGTGATCCTGCTCTGGCAGGGTGGTTGGAGGTCCCTTCCAACCCCTACCATTCTATGATCCTTTGCCTTGCAGTCTCACCACAAGAATCCTTGTCTGAGCAACAGCCATACAACAGGCTTTAGGAAAAGCATCTCATAGCTTAGGGTTCCTCACTTAGGATCCCCAGGCACAGTGCAGCTTCCTGAGGTGCAGGAACAGCAGATCTCAGATGCTTCCCATCTGCTGTGAGGTGTTGCTGGCTGCT
This sequence comes from Tricholaema leucomelas, assembly GCA_013400475.1. Classification (NCBI taxonomy): domain Eukaryota; kingdom Metazoa; phylum Chordata; class Aves; order Piciformes; family Lybiidae; genus Tricholaema lacrymosa; species Tricholaema leucomelas. The sequence continues at coordinate 868,246 of WAAF01019477.1, forward strand.
TGCATTCAGCAGAGAAAGAGACAGAGCTGGTTGAGAGTTTGTTACTGTGTCCAGTTCTGGGCCCCTCCATTTAGGAAAGATGTTAAGGTGCTGGAAGATATCCAGAGAAGGGCAGCAAGGCTGGGGAGGGGCCTGGAGCACAGCCCTGTGAGGAGAGGCTGATGGAGGTGGGGGTGTGCAGCCTGCAGAAGAGGAGGCTCAGGGCAGAGCTCATTGCTCTCTGCAGCTCCCTGAAGGGAGGCAGTAGCCAGGAGGGGTTGGGCTCTGCTGCCAGGCACCCAGGGACAGAAGAAGGGGACACAGCCTCAAGTTGTGCCAGGACAGGTTCAGGCTGGATGTTAGGAAGAAGTTCTCCACAGCAAGAGTGATTGGCATTGGAATGGGCTGCCCAGGGAGGTGGTGGAGTGCCCATCCCTGCAGGTGTTTAAAAGGAGGCTGCATGAGGCACCAAGTGCCATGGGTCAGTTGATTAGAAGGGGTTAGGTGACAGGTTGGAGTGGATGATCTTAGAGGTCTTTTCCAACCTGGTTCATTCTGTGATTTTCTCTGGTTGCAAAGTCCTTTCTGCCAGAAAGGGATTTTTGACAGGCTTCTGCTTCAGAACTTCCCTAACTGGCAGATTGTGTGGCTCTAAATCCAGGCTGTGCACAGGTTATGGAGAAATCCAGAAGGAATCAAGGAAAACGTTTTGTTTCTGCAAGCCAGGAAGGGACACAGCACAGAAAATGATACAAAAAATGTTTGTATTGATGAAAAATATTGATCAGCAGCTGCAGCCTTGGATGAGGGAAGCATTTATGTTTTGGCCAACTGCTTTCAGCACTTCACAGTCAGTTATATAAGCACTTTAAACAGCTCAGGAGAAACAGACATCCTAGGATTAAGTTGGGGTGTTGACTGCTGGCCAGCTAAAGACGAGCCAGCAGTGTGCTCAGGTGGCCAAGAAGGGCACCAGCATCCTGGCCTGAATCAGCAATGGTGTGGCCAGGAGCAGGGCAGGGATTGTCCCTCTCTACTCAGCACTGGAGAGGCTGCACCTAGAGTCCTGTGTTCAGTTTTGGGCCTTCCAAGAAGGACACTGAGGGCCTGGAGCAGGTCCAGAAAAGGGCAACAAAGCTGGGGAAGGGTCTGGAGAACAGGGCTGGGGAGGAGCAGCTGAGAGAGCTGGGGGTGTTTGATGTGGAGAGGAGGAGGCTGGGAGGAGACCTCATTGCTCTCTACAGCTCCCTGAGAGGAGGCTGCAGTGAGGTGTGGGTTGGGCTTTGCTCCCTAGTGCCCTGCGACCAGGACCAGAGAGAGCTTTGCTCCATGCTGTCTGAAAGGTTCTGCCAAGCTGGGTGACCTATGAGGAGCATCTGAGGAAGCTAAGGGTGTTCAGGCTGGAGAAGAGGAGGATGAGGGGACACCTCATTGCTGTCTAGAACTCCCTGAAAGGAGGTTGCAGTGAGGTGGAGGTTGGGCTCTTCTCACATGCAACAAGAGGGAGCAACCTGAAATTGTGCTGGAGAGGCTTAGGTTGAAGATGAGTAAGAATTTCTTTGCTGCAAGAGTGGTCAGGTGCTGGCACAGGCTGCCCAGGGAGGTGATGGAGTCCTCATCCCTGGAGGAGTTAAAGATCTGTGTGGATGTGGTGCTGGGGGAGGTAGTTTAGTGGCAGTGGCTCAGCAGCAGTGGTGGGACTGTTATCTCTGGGTGGGTGGTTGGACTGGATGAGCTCAAAGGTCTCTTTCAGTCTCAGTTATTCTATCATTCTATGCTAGGATTGTGTGGACTTACCACAAACTGTTTCAAGAGGAGCAGAAATAAACAGTGGAGTTCCTTTCAGCACAGGCAGATGCAGGTCTCCTAAAAATTCCAGGTGCAGCCAGGATGTATTCCCAAGGCTTCTTGCTGGATGAGAGAAAGCTTCATTTCTACAAGCTTAGAGTCTTAGTGTCAGGAGCTGAGGTCTTCACAAAGCCAAAACAGCCAAAACTGCCATTACATTATTGTCACGGGACCCACAGGGCAGCTGGGTGCACTGCTGATGCCACTTGGTGCTTCTTTGGAGTGATAAAGTTGATTTACTGGTCAAATATTTTGCTTCTTATCATCTGAAGAGGGCAGCCCAGAGCCTGGGAACAGAGCTGAGTTACCTTCACACCACGGCAGCCTTGCGGAATTCTCCAGCTAGGACTTACTAAAATAAGCAAAACACTCAGCAGCAAAAGGGGCAACTTGCTGCCACCCCTCAGTGACAGTTTGGTGCCCAGGAGGCAGGGCCACAGTGGTTTGTGGATGTGCTGTGCTAGCTGCTGCAGTGGTTCTGCTGTTACAGAATGCTCTTGCCGTCTTTTAAGGGGAGAAGGAGCAGTTTAAAAGCATTGAAGTGCGAGGTTCTGCACCTGGGACCTGGCAGTCCCAAACACAAATTCAGGCTGGGAGAAGAGAGGCTTGAGAGAAGTCTTGAGGAGGAGAAGGATTTGGGGGCATCAGTTGGTGACAAACTGTCCAGGAGCCAGCACTGGTTGCTGGCAGCAGCCAGAGCAGGGAGAGCAGCAGCACAGGGAGGGGATTCTGCCCCTCTGCTCCGCTGAGACCCCCACCTGCAGCACTGCCTCTGGTGCTGGGGCCAGCAGCACAAGAAGGGCCTGGAGCTGCTGGAGAGGATCCAGAGGAGGCCACCAAGATGATCAGAGCCTGGAGAACCACTTCTATGGGGACAGGCTGGCAGAGTTGGGGCTGTTCAGCCTGGAGAAAAGAAGGCTGCAGGGAGACCTCAGAGCAGCCTTCCAGTACCCAAAGGGGCTACAGGAGATCTGGGGAGGTACTTTTGATAAGGGCTGGGAGTGACAGGAGAGGGGGCCATGGCTTTGAGCTGGGAGAGGGGAGATTGAGAGTCGAGATGAGGAAGAAATTCTTTGCAGTGAGGGTGGTGAGACACAGGCACAGGCTGCCCAGAGAGGTTGTGGATGTCCCCTCCTTGGAGGTGTTCAAGGCCAGATTGGGTGAGGCCTTGAGCACCCTGTGCTGGTGGGAGGTGTCCCTCTTCATGGCAGGGGGTTGGAACTGGATGATTTTTAAGGTTCCTTCCAACCCAAACTGTTCTGTGATCTTATGACTACTCCTTTCTCAGAGCATGAGCTGAACATCCCTGATTCAGGCAATAGGTTAACTTCCTAGATTTGATAACTTGATTTAAATACTAAAATTCAAGCAAAATTGAAGTGCAAGACAACATCCCAAGTGCTGATGCAAACTGGTGCTCTGTGCTTAGGGATAACATCTCTGACACGAGAGCCTGCATTTGGGGGGGAAATGGAGCGCTGCCACCCTCCCCACCTCTCCTGTAGCACCCTTCAGATATAATAATGCTGCACTAAGGTCTCCCTGGTGCCTTCTCTTCTCAGGCTGAACTCTCTCAGAGAGCTGCTTCAGCCCTCTGATCACGTTTGTGGCCTCCTCTGGGCCCATACCATCAGATCCATGACTCTATGTTGGGGGTCCACTAGTTTGCCCCAGCACTGCAGGCGATGTCTCCCCAGAGCAGAGGGGCATATTCCACTCTCTGCACCTGCTGGCCAAGCTGCTTTTGATTTTGAACACATTTGGCAATTAACTGTGGTTGCTGTTCTGAACATCTGAGCCAGAGGCAGGAGGAGGCACAGATGCTCTTGTTGCTTGTGATTTCCTCAGGCCTCCTGGCTCTCCTGGCATTGCTAAGGAGGAGCCTACCCACTCTTTGATTGTTCAGTCTAAATTCTGTGTAAGGGTGGCAGAGGGATTCTTCCAGCCTAACAGCAGCAGCAGCAGCTTTGTTAGAGGCAGCCAAACCTGGGGCAGCTTGTCAACACCAGCAGCTGATGTAGATGCCTTCTGGATTGTGAAGAGTCAAAGGGAAGGAACATGCTCTGTGTTGCTGATGTGATGGGGAAGGAGACATTTCCACAAGCAGGGTTTCCATTCAGATTTGGTCAGAGAGGAAAACAGATGGAGGACATCTGGCTTGATAGGCTGCAGCCTGGACCTTTGATTCAAAAGGTATCTTTTTAAGGGCAGGCTATCTTCCTGATGTGACTAAGCAAATCAAGACAGTAAAACAAATCAGCCCTTAAACAGATGCACAGATATCAAAATCCTCATATCCTAGCCTCACAGAATGAACCAGGCTGGAAAAGACCTCTAGGATCATCCAGTCCAACCTGTCACCTAACCCCTTCTAATCAACTGACCCATGGCACTTGGTGCCTCATGCAGCCTCCTTTTAAACACCTGCAGGGATGGGCACTCCACCACCTCCCTGGGCAGCCCATTCCAATGCCAATCACTCTTGCTGTGGAGAACTTCCTAACATCCAGCCTGAACCTGTCCTGGCACAACTTGAGGCTGTGTCCCCTTCTTCTGTCCCTGGGTGCCTGGCAGCAGAGCCCAACCCCACCTGGCTACAGCCTCCCTTCAGGGAGCTGCAGAGAGCAATGAGCTCTGCCCTGAGCCTCCTCTTCTGCAGGCTGCACACCCCCAGCTCCCTCAGCCTCTCCTCACAGGGCTGTGCTCCAGGCCCCTCCCCAGCCTTGCTGCCCTTCTCTGGACCCCTTCTAGCACCTCAACATGTTTCTTAAACTGAGGGGCCCAAAACTGGACACAGCACTCAAGGTGTGGCCTGGCCAGTGCTGAGCACAGGGGCAGGACTGCCCTGGTCAAGCTGGCCACAGTGTTCCTGATCCAGGCCAAGATACCATTGGCCTTCTTGGCCACCTGGGCACACTGCTGGCTCATGTTCAGCTGTCAACCACCACCTCAGGTCCCTCTCAGCCACTCTGTCCCCAGCCTGTAGTGCTGCATGGGGTTGTTGTGGCCAAAGTGCAGAACCTGACATTTGACCTTGTTAGAGCTCTTGGCACTGGACTGTGCTCATCTATCCAGCCTGTCCAGATCCCTCTGTCTTTAACGATTATTTGTTTCCCTTCCTCCTGTGCACACTGCTAGGATAGGCAGCATGCAAGAAAACAATAGGAAATGGCTTCATTAGGGAAGATTTTAGTCCCTGCTGCACTGTAGTTCCCCACCCATCTAGTAAGAGTCATTATCTCCTTTCAAAATCCTCACAAGCTCTAACAGAATAATTGGTTGTAAAACCATTTGGTTGAAACAGAGGGGTAGGAATTAGGCTGTGTTGTGTTCTTGGTTCCCTTCAGCAGAGCAGTAAGTTCAGGGGCAGTTCCACAACTCCCTAGCTTTGACAGAGGTCTCCTTTCAGAAGCTATGAAGAGAGCAGCATTGAGTGTCTGGTGGCCTGAAAGGTGTTAATACTTGCAGCAAAAGAGATGAATAGAATCATTAGGATGAGAAAAGACCTCCAAGATCATCGGGTCCAACACCTCCATGCCCACTAAACCATATCCTAGGGTGCCACATCTACTCATTTCTTGAACACCTCCAGGGGTGGGGACTCCACCACCTTCCTGGGCAGCCTCTTCCAATCCCTAACCACTCTTGTAGTAACCCTCCCCTGGCACAATTCCAGGCCATTTTCTCTTATCATTACTTGGGAAAAGAGGCCAACATCAGCCTCACTCCAACCTCCCCTCACGGTATAGAGCAACAAGGTCTCCTCTCAGCCTCCTCTTCTCCAGGCTCACCAACCCCAGCTTCCTCAGCCTCTCCTGGTCATACTTTCTCCAAACCCTTCACCAGCTTCATTGCTCCACAGCAGAAGCTTCCCTTGTTGGTCACAATTTGAAGACAGCTACTTCTGTAGGCCTCCTGTCTGAGCCAGCGCAACTCCACTCAATAAGCACAAACCACAGAGCAGGTAGCCATTTAAGCAATGTTTGCTGGTAGCAAGTGGCAAAATGCACACATTTATTGATTCCATTTGAAACACAGACTTCCCAATCCACAGAACATTCCCCCAGCAGTGACAGAGTAGGGTGTGCAGACAAGTGTCATGGATACCTCTGGCTTCTTTTGGCAGAGAAGACTTAACCCTGTGCAGTCACACACAGGGAGATGATGAAGTGCATGGCTGTAGCCAGGGTGTGTGTGTGCAGGTGGAGAAAGAAAAAAAGGAAAATCATCTTTATAATGCACTTTTTGCAGAGTTGCACAGCTCATGCCCATCCCCCAAGAGAGAAGTCAGTGCCACTTGAAGACAATACATCAGCTTTAAGCTTAGCAGCACTTCTCAAAGCAGCCCTTCCCAACACACTGATCCCTGGGTCCAAGCACCTATCGACATCTTAGTCCCTTACAGGAGGACTGCAGCAGGTTCATCACATGGCTGCAGACAAACCACCAACCTGCTCCATGGTTGCTGCTCCAGACTTACTGTGCTCTGTCAGAGCTCCCCTGCTGTGCTAGCTTTCATCTCCTTATCCTGCTGAGCAGCCTGAGTTCCTACCAGGCAGCCTGGGGTTCCATTTGATGTCTGTCCATCATCACAGACCTCAGCCATTTCTTCAGCTTGCTCCCGTTCAGAAGCATTTTCTCCCAGATCTTCAGGAGTGGGAACCTTTGTATCTTCTTCCAGCTGGAAATCAGGTGGGGCTTTGGTAACAAAGCATTCTTTCTCTACTGCTTGCTCTTCTGCAGGTCTCTGCACATTTGTAATGCCCTCTCTTGTCTCTGTAGTCTTCAAAGGCAGGTCTGACTCCTCCGTAGTGCACAAAGCAGCTGAAAAGTCAACTGCCTTCTGCACAGCTGCTTCCTGGTGTGCCCTCCCAAAACAAGCTTCCTCTGAATCCCACAGAACTCCAGCCTCTTGCTCTGCTCCAGCCAGCAGCTCAGACTCTGCTACAGCTGACTCAAGCTTGCCAAGTCCACCTTGGACATCTGCAGACACATGGACTTCAGCCTTCACCGTGGTCTGTGTAAGAACTGCCAATTCATGGTCCTCACGACTGGGTTGCTTGGTACATCTGCCAGTAGGGTATCCAACAGCTTCAGTCTTGCTGTTCTCTTGTAGGCTTCTCCTAGCAGACTGAGCCTCTTGTCTTCTCTGTTCAGTGAGTTCCTGATGCTGCACCACCTCTGTGCTAGCTTTGGCTTCTGAGTCCTCTGGCACCTCAACATCTTGCACGTCTCTGACGGATGTGGAGACCGAAGCCTCAGCATCTTGTGCCTGCAGAGATGCAGCCTGATTGCCTGCCTCCTGTTCAGCTCGGGCAACACATTCACTCCAAGGAGTGGCCAACACCATTTTTGTAGCAGCAGGTTCAGGACCTTTTGGAGTCCTTCCTATCCTTGCTGAATAAAAATGGTTCTCCCCAGTCCACGTTGATGCATCACAGAACATGCGAACAGTCCTTGATGCCTTTTCCCCTTTGGCCTTATGGAAGATAACTCTTTTAGGAAGCACACAGGACCTCTTGTTCTTGCCAAAGATACCTCCCATGGCCAGAGATAAAAGGAGCAACTCAACTGATTCTCTGTTTTTTTTTCTGGAGAGGCTGCCAAGCTGCAGCCTACAAGTTGCAGGGCTGCCCAAAGAGGAGCAGGGAGCTGTCTCTTAAGGAAGTGTTTTTGCACCTGCAAGAAATACATATTTATTAGTCCATATCCCTTTGGAGGCATCACCTACACAGTTCTCACCTTGCAGTAGCTGCAGAGCATTGTTAGAATCAGCCAGGGTTGGAAAGGACCACAAAGATCATCCAGTTCCAACCCCATGGGCAACCCATTCCAGGCTCTCACCACCCTCATGGTGAAGAACTTCTTCCTAACATCCAGTCTGAATCTCCCCATTTCTAGCTTTGATCCATTCCCCCCCAGTCCTATCACTACTTGACAGTCTGAAACATCCATCCCCAGCTTTCTTGTAGGCCTCCTTAAAGAGATGACACAACTTACTTATACATGAGGGAAATTGCACATGAAGGGGCAGGGGGAGGCACAGAGACCTTTCAAGAAATAAGTGGAACAGAGGCTACCTGCCCATCAAACCCAACCACTCTGCACAACACTCAGAGACCAAGGAGCCAGGCAGACATTGCTGCTTGGCATTTCAGTGCCAAGGGCATCCCATTATGCTACAGGCTTGCACAGCAAAGCTACCAAGTTTGTGGGCTCTGGTCACTCCAGCCGAGAAAGTGCTTTGTCTACCAGGAGTAGGTGATGGCAGAAGGGAAGAGAAGATAGGGAAAATAGAGAGATACAAGAGTTTAAAACTCAGAAGACACAGTGCAGCTTATTCTTTGATAGGACTGTTAAGAGAAGACTGCAAGAGGCACAAAGCAAACCAAAACAGAAAAGAACATCTCTTAGCATTAAAAGTAACCCTCAAGAACCAAACAACAAGATTTGCTTTAAACACTTCCTTCACTTAACAAGAGCTACTTGTGCCCAAAGGGACCCAGCCTCAGAGAGTGCTTATGGCTTAAAACAAGGAACCCACACCACAAAAACAAAACAGAAACCAGCAGATATACCACAGAGACACACTACAACCACTCCTCACCCAGGCAGCCACATCCCCACCTTACCAGCAGAACTCCACAAAACACAACACACCTGAGAGTAAAGCCCCTGGCTGTTGTTAAATAGCAGGAGGGGGTCACACACAACCTCTTCCCCCTTTGGCCCCCAATTTTAGTTCCAGCAGGCTGTTTGGTTCCCTTACAGTGCATCTTTTTGTTTACCCACCCATAGAATTGTCAGGGCTGGAAGGGACCCCAAGGATCATCCAGCTCCAACCCCCCTGCCATGATCAGGGACACCTCACACTGGATCAGGTTGCTCAGAGTCACATCCAGCCTGGTTTTAAAAACTTCTGTGGATGTGGCTTCTACCGCTTCCCTGGGCAACCTGTTCCAGAGGCTCATCATCCTCATGGTGAGGAACTTCTCCCTAACATCCAAGCCATTTCCTGGCCATTGGCTGTACTTCCTAAGTGCAGTTGCTGCATGATTAACTTGGTTGTGGTCATTTGATATCTGGCATGGACTCCTTAAAATAAAGCTAAAGATTTCATACAGGGCAGTCATGGACAAGGAGAAGTGACCACTACTGAGAACTGTTGATGCCAACCAGTAGAATGACAGCTGGTGAACTGCAGGCTGCCTGTGAACAGTCCTTTCATTTACAGAGGATGCTATGGAAGTTGGAGTCTCTTGCATTATTTTATACTGAGCAGTTAGGGGTGAAAAATGATCCCACTTTTGTGCTGTCTTCAACTGCCTGAGTCATGCAATTAGCTGTTTTACAGTGGCTGCAGATGATGGTAAATGCTTCCAGTCACAGCTGATCACCCTCTGTTGGTGCTGCCCTGCTTCTGTTTACTGAGTGGAAGTGAGTTGTAATCTCAAAGAGGGCACATGGGCAACACACAAAAGCAAACAGCCGTTAAAAGCCAAACTAAGCCCAGAGACATGAATGTAAAGGCAGGTCCTAAACAGCCACTGCCAATACAAATGGATCTGAACAGAACCCAATGAAACCAAAATAGCTTCTTTTATTTTACAATGAACCCCTCAAACCTACATTTTTAATGCCAAATCTGGCTCAGCATCCTATGTTTTGCCTAGCTGCTGTCATGTCCTAGATGCACAGAAGCAGCTTTTGGCCAGGTAATCCCAGGTGTGCAGGCAGCTGTGGACCACAACACCAGAGCATCCAGGCCTTGCCTTTGAGTGCAGTGCAGTGCAGCGCAGTGTCTGCTCTGCATGATAATAAGCAAAGCCTTTTGGCTGGCTGGCTGGCTGCAACCCTGGCACCTTCACACTGCTTGCAGAGGTTTCACTGTCTGTCTGGGATCAAGCAGATCAAGGGAGGTTCTCCTCTCCCTCTACTCTGCCCTGTTGAGACCTCATCTTGAGAACTGTGTTCAGTTTTGGGCTCCTGAGTTTAAGAGGGCGGGGATCTGCTGGAAAGAGTCCAGCGGAGGGCTATGAGGGGACTGGAGCACTGCCTGAGGAGGAGAGGCTGAGAGACCTTGAGCTGTTTAGTCTGCAGAAGAGAAGACTGAAAGGGGATTCAATAAATACTTATGAATATCTGAGGGCTGGGGGTCAGCAGGAGTGGGACAGGCTCTGCTCACTGCTCCCTGGGATAGGACAAGCAGCAATGGATGGAAGCTGCAGCACAGGAGGTTCCAGCTCAACACAAGGGGGAACTTCTTGACTGGAAGGGTCCCAGAGCCCTGGCACAGGCTGCCCAGAGAGGTTGTGAAGTCTCCTTCTCTGCAACCTTTCTAGGCCTGTCTGGATGTGTTCCTGTGTGACCTCAGCTTGATTGTATGGTCCTGCTCTGGCAGGGGAATTGGACTGGATGATCTCTTTGGGTCCCTTCCAACCCCTGACGTCCTGTGAGCCTGTGATCCTGGGGGCTTTGCCAGCAGCTTCTGAAAAGCCTTTGTTGTGTGTTTGCAGCTGAGAATCAACGTAGCTGGAACATAGGCATGTCAGGGTCAGGATTTCTTAGGCTGCTGGAAACGTGTATGAAATCAATCCACAATGAACTCAGCACCGGTGAGGCAGAACCTTGAATTCTAGGGTCTGTTTGGGGCCTCTCACTCCATTGAGGGGCTGGAGCAGGTCCAGAGAAGGGCAACAAATCTGGGGAAGAGTCTGCAGAACAGGGCTGGGGAGGAGGAGCTGAGGGAGCTGGGGGTGTTCAGTCTGGAGAAGGCTGAGAGGAGACCTCATTGCTTTCTGCAGCTCCCTGAGAGGAGGTTGCAGTGAGGTGGGGGTTGGGCTCTGCTCCTTGTATCAGATGACAGAAGAGGTTTAGGTTGGAGCTTAGGAACAATTTCTTTGCTGCAAGAATGGTCAGGCATTGAAACAGGCTGCTCAGGGAGGTGGTGGAGTCCCCATCCCCGGAGGTGTTCAAGAAATCTGTGTCCAAGACACTTTGGGACATGGTTTAGTGCCATGGTTGGGTTGGGTTGCTGGTTGGACTGGATGATCTTATAGGTCTCTTCCAACAAAAATAGTTCTATGACTCTACCAAATGTTGTAGGTCTTTATTTCAGTGTTCTGGGCAGTGGGAATCCACCAGCTCATCACTGGGTGGTTGGAATTTCCTGAGACTCAAGTTATAAAATTTCTTCCTCTCATCTCATTGTGAAAAAATGGAAGTACTCTAATAACAAAGTCTCAACTCATACCCGCTTGAAACAAGGCAGAACATCTTTTCCACGTGAGACACTGCAGATGGCAGCGTAACAGAGAAGCAGAGGAGGGGAAGTCTCGGTCAGAGCAATTGCTTGCCTAGGTTTTGTGTCTGTTCCAAAAGCCTTTTCTGATCTCTGCTCCTTTGATACATTTTAAAGGGCTGTTTGAAAAAAAAAAAAAAAACAAACCAACAACAAACAAAGCAAACAAACAACATGCCACAGGGTTCTTTTTTTTTACAAATAAGAGGAAAAAATCATAATAACAAGCTTCTGCTAGGCCCCAGAAAGGGCTTGGCTCAGATGTCAGCTCAGCATTGTGCGTGGGATTGAATGCTGTACAACAGGACCAATACAACACCCTTTACACTGCTTGTAAAGAGCAGGCTGCAGGCATCTCAGGACGTCAGCCTTTGTGTTTGGGGTTTTTTACTGCAGAGTTCTAGCTACTCCCTTTTGCTAGAACTGTGTCTTCCTTCCAAGACACATGGCAGGGCCTCTTGCTACATTCAGGATGGCATCTAGATCCATGGGGTGACGTGCCCAGGAGCACCTTTCATTCATCACCCAGCTGATGTTTCAAGGCAGTGACAGGTTCTGCCTGAAAAATTCCCTCTCCAAAGGAGGTCTTCCCCACACCAGGCTCTGCAGCACAGCCAGGATGCCAACACTTAGCTCTTCCAGATGGTGCCCAATGTGGACTTTAGAGCTTCTGCCTTTCTCTTATTTCCAGTCTAAGGAACTCTGCTCTTGTCAGACCCCATCTGGAGCACTGCATCTAGTTCTGGGGCATCCAACACAACCACTGCTGGAGATGCTCCAGAGGAAGCCAGAAAGATGATCAGAGGGCTGGAGAACCTCCCCTATGGGGACAGGCTTCAGCCTGGAGCATCCCTGAAAGGGGCTACAGGAGGGCTGGGGAGGGACTCTTGAGGGTTGGGAGTGACAGGATGAGGGACAACGACTTTGAGCTCAGAGAGGGGAGATGAGGAAGAAATTCTTTAGTGACAGTGAAATAGGTTGCTCAGGGAGACTGTGGATACCCCCTCTTTGAAGGTGTCCAAGGCCAGGTTGGATGACGCCTTGAGCAACCTGGACTGGTAGGAGGTGTCCCTGCCCATGGCAGGAGAGGGTTGGAACTGGATGAGCTTTAAGGTCCCTTCCAACCTAAGCCCCTCTATGAATCTATGGTACTTTGTCTTGTAGTTTTTCCTTCCCTCAGCATCCTGTTTCTCAAACACTGTAGTGCCTGAGAGCTCTTTTGTGCCCTGCTCCCAACCCCCGCCCTGCTTCCACACCTGAGGGCTTCACTTGGCACAACCACTTCATTAGAAAGTGTTTTTAAAAGGAGCTGGTCACTGCTGCTCCTTTGAAGCTCCTGGGCAGAGAGGAGTTCCAGTCATATTCTCCTCTTTCACTAATTGCACCACACTCAGTATGGGGTTTTGCCACGGTCTTAATGTTTTATTGGCAGCACAGAGGTAAGAACATTAAAAGCCAATAGATGTAGGCTGCAGTACACCAACTTAGCCATTCTGATCAAGACTCCATTTCAGCTTTTGCATAGGCAGCACACATTGCACAAGTGTTTCCCCTAGCACAAGAGAGAAAGAGCAAACCAGAATCAGTATTTCATCACCTTCCAGTGAAGGCATTTGTTCACTAGTGACAACCAATCAGTTGTGCAAGCGCACAGAGAGGTATTGCAAACACTCTTTCCAAGGCAGCAAGGGAAGTGGCTGCTGGAGAGCACCTGACTGTGCCAGATCAGAGAAGATTCTATCTGCTCTGTTCCCAGATTCTTAAGACCAAGAGATGAAAGTTCACATCACCAACCCACACTGGAAGAATACAATACCCAACTTCAGCAAAATCAGTTCCAAGTGAATCAATTCTCTCCCAGTAAGGCCTGAACTCCTGAAACAAAACCCACCAAAACCAACAGCTACTGAAAATAGTTCAAACCAGAACTGGGGCTAAACTAATCCAGGAGAATTCATGCATTCTTGACATGCTTTGTTTAATAAGAGCCACTCATGTGCAGGACAAAATCCCAAATTCAAGAGCATGAGTCAGTTCCTAAGGCAGGCAGGGAGATCACCCCTGCTGCCGAACCTGCCACTTCACACCCAGCCTTTGAATCCTCAGGTCGGAGCCTCAGCATTTTCATTCTGTTCCTGTGCTACTCCCAAGCTCTTCGGACAGCCTGGAAGCCTCACTCAGAGTCTCAGTTTCCTCCTCTGCTGAGACCTGAGCACAGGTTGGTTTGTCTGGAAGCTCCTTTCTTTGTTGCACAGTCCAGCACCATGGCTCTGCCTCACGTGCTGCAGCTTCTGCACAATGTTCCCTGCTCTCCCTCTCTTCCAGTTCACCAAGGACTCCATGGCTTGACTGCTGGGAAGCCTCACTCAGCTCCACAGGCTCTCCACAGCGCAGGCTCTCCATCTCCTGCACAGTCAGCATGCTAGACTGAATGCCCTGCTGTAGGAAGACAAGCAGCTGGTTTGCTGGCTTTAGGGATTTCCCTCCTGGATAGAGGGACTCCCAAAACAGCGTAGGAGAGGAGTATATCTCAGCTGTAACATCTGCTATGACTTCTGAAGGCTCCACTGTCTTCCCAGCCTTCTGTGCAGGCTGGAGAGCCAATATCCCTGGCAGAGGTGCATGCTCAGCACTCTCAGTGGTCTGAGGACTCACTTCAGCAGGCTCAGCCCACTGTATCTCTTCCACTTGCTCAGCAGAAAAGTAAATCTCAGACTCATCTGACATCTCCACAGAACTGCGCAGTAAGTTCCTTCCTATCAGAGTCTCTCCAGATGGCTTGATCTCAAAGGCTTGGCCTGCTGCAGTTTCACTTGGGAATTCCATGTGGTTGAGCATATTTCTTTCTTGGAGAGCTGCCCCAGCACACGAACTGCCCTCACTGCCAGCCTTCACTAATTGAGGATGCTCCTGCTCTGCAGCAAGCTTCTGCTGCTCAGTGTCTGCAGCAGGCTGGGCCTCAGAAGCATGAGGAGTGAGTTTTATTTCCTCTTCTGTCTCTCTCAATTTCTCGCTCTCTTGTTGGTGGTCTGCTTGGTTTAAGGCTTCACCTTCTCCTTTGGGATCTCCATCTGCAGGGGCCACCAAGAAGCCTGTGGAGTCACAGGCTGCCTGCCCTGCCTCAGTTGCTCCCAGGAGGTCCACAGCACAGGTCTCCACCTCTGTCTCCACAGCATCAGCTGATGGCTTCCAGTGCTGGCTCAGTGCCTGCACCTCTTCAGAGCCTTGCTGGAAGGCTTCTAGGGCTGGTGAGGAAGGCTGCAGACCAGCACACAGTGATGTTTTCCCTTGCAGAATAGGCTTGGTTTCACTGGTCCCTTCATTTCCTTCCTCCAGCTCGTGTTTCTTACACCTCCCACAAGTCACACAGCAGATATGTTTGCTGAAGTAGCTCCCCATATTGCCGCGCTTCAGAACCTGCAAGAAATAACTCTGCATCGTAACTGTTCCACAACAACATTTCCTTGCACACCAGATGCTTGCCAGCTTAGGTCCTACACTTGGAGCCAGACTGCAAGCTCCTGCACAAAGGCCAGGTCACCCTGGACATCAGATGCTGGGCTGAGTTTCGTTCACTAGAGAACATCTTCCTACCACAGCTTGGATGAGTATCCTGAAGACACAACTGACAAGAGAAGGGTTTGAGGAGACCTTGGAGTGGCCTTCCAGTATCTGAAGGGGGCTACAGGAGGGCTGGGGAGGGACTATTGACAAGGTCTTGTAATGACAGGATGAGAAGTAACGGATTTGAGCTGGCGGAGGGGAGAGGAAGGTTGAAACTGGATGTTAGGAAGAAGTTCTTTAGAGTGAGGGTGGTGAGATGCTGGCACAGGTTGCCCAGGGAGGTTGTAGAATCAAAGATCACATTCTGTGATCCACAACCTCCTTGGAGGTGTTCAAGGCCAGTCTGGATGGGGCCTCAAGCAACCTGTTCTAGTGGGAGGTGTTCCTGCCTATGGCAGGAGGTTGAAACTGGAGGAGCTTTGAGGTCCCTTCCAACATAATTCATTCTATGATTCTGATTCTAAGAGCATCACTGTACCAGCTTAATGGTAAGATAAATACTCCACTCAAGGAGCAGGAGCCATCACTCAGGCATGATTGTTAATTGGCAAGGTGGCAACCAGCAGTAAGCAGTAGCTGCTGCTGCTGACTGTCAAGTAACGGAGTCTAGGTGTAGAGTGTTAACAAGGGCAACTCCGTCAGCTTAAAAGGCAAACTGGGTTTACACTTTCAGCTGCAGTCCCTGTAAAGCTTAGAATCCTGGCTTGGGTGGGATTTGAAGGGACCTTAAAGGTCATCCAGTTCCAACCCCCCTACCATGGGCAAGGACACCTCCCAGTAGCCTGAACTGGACAAACCAGGGAGGTGATACCTCCATGCCAGCGCTGAAGGACTGTCCACAAAAGGAGGTGCTTCAGAACAGCCTCTCCGCTCAAAGCTGCACCTCCTGTGTGAAAGAAGGATTCATAGAATGGTTTGGGTTGAAAGGAACCTCAAAGATCATCCAATTCCAACCCCCCTGCTATGGGCAGGGACACCTCACTAGCCCAGATTTCCTCATCCAACCTGGTCTTCCACACCTCCAGGGAGAGAGCATCCACGGCCTCCCTGGGCAACCTGTGCTGGTGTCTCACTATTTTCACTCCAAAGAATTCCTCCCTAATCTCTAGTCTCAGTTTCCCCTCTTCAGCTTAAAGCCATTGTGCCTCATCCTATAACAAAACCAACCAAGCAAACCATGTTTATTTTTTAGGATAGAGAATTTGATCTGCCCACAGCTAGTGCCCCAGAGGAAAATACTTCCTCCTACTCCACGTTGATTCTTCAGAGGCAGCAGGGTATCTTTCCTTAGAAGGAACCTCAGCTGTAAATAGCATTTTCAGCATCTGAAGTAAATCTCAATTATCACCATATTAGGACCCAAAGTGAACCAAAAAAACCCACAGGATGATCCCACACTCTTCAAATCCACACTTCCCCCAGTACATTCATTTTACCAGCAAACACTTTAATTAACTTAAGGAAATCTAGAGAGTTGCATTAAAGGTGTTAGACCAAAAAGGTCACTTACCAGCCCACAACAAATAAAACCAACAGCATACAACAAAAAACCTCCCAAGCACCTTGAGGTCCACCTCAAGCTCAACTTAAATACTACTGAGGGGGTCACACAAAACCACTTCCCCCCAGGTCCTTCAGCATCAAATGCCTGAATCTTCAGTTCCCTCCCATCTCATTCGCTCCTGGGAGCAGCTGTTACAGTTCTAGCTTTTATTTTACACCTGAAGGTGGTTTATTGACCATTTTGTGTTGCTTTTTATCAGAGGGTAAAGTAAAACCAAACTGCAGCTTGTGCTTATTGCTGAGTAGCAGCAGACTGTTAACAACAGGGCTGAAGCCAAGCTGAAGGGTTGTCTTGGCTACAGTGACCATGAAATGATAGAGTTAAAGATCCTCAAGGCATCAAGGAGGATGCATAGCAAACCCACTGCTCTGGATGTCAGAAGACTTCCATCTCTTCAGGCACCTCCTTAGGAGGGTGCCATGGGAAAAAAACCCTTGGAGGAAGGGGGGCCCAAGAAAGCTGCTCAGTGTTCAAGGATCAACTCCTCCAGGCCCAGGAGCAATGCATCCCAAACAAGAGGAAGGCAGGCAAGAACACCAGGGGGTCTGAATGGATAAATAGAGAGCTCCTGGAAACACTTAGATGTAAGAAGAAAGCCTACAGAGAGTGGAAGCAAGGACAGGGAACCTGGGATGAATACAAAGGAATTGTTTGTGCCACCAGAGCTCAGGTGAGGAAAGCTAAAGCACAACTGGAATTGAATCTGGTTAGGGGCAGAAAGGGGAACAATAAGAACTTCAGTGTATTAGTGAGTAAAGGAGGACTAGAGAGAATGTGAGACCCTTCCAGAAGGGAACTGGAGAGCTGGTGACAAAGGATATGGATAAGGCTGAGGTGCTCAGGGGGATTGAACTCGGTCTCTGGAGGTCCCTTCCAACCCCTCCCATTTTCTGATTCTATGGTTTCACACTCTCACTGTGCAGAACTCCCTCCTAATGTCCAACCTAAATCTACTCTGCTCCAGTTTCAAACCATTGCCTCTCATCTTCTCACTGCAAGCCCCTGTCAACACCCTCGACCCTGCCTTCTTGTGGATCCCTTTCAGATATTGAAATGCAGCTATAAGGTCCTCTCAGAGCCTTCTCCAGGCTGAACAGCCTCAGCCCTCCCAGTCTGGAGGTTCTCCAGCCCTCTGATCATCTTCGTGGCTTCAGCTCTCAGCCTGTCTTCACAAGGCTGTTGTTAGTAGCACAAGTTATGGAATGGAACAGCTGACTCCTGAGTAACCAACAGAGACAAGAGCAGTGACAGCCCTCCTTGGACTCAAGGCCTAGAGGCTGATAAGAATAGAGTTACCTTCCTGGATTTTTTTGTGTTTCCAAACTAGGTCCCTGCCTCCTGCAGCTCCCTTCATAGTGGCTGCAGACAGACAGGAATGGTTAGAGGGTTCCTCTTTCACTGCAGTGCACAGGAAGTTTGCAGTCAGGGCTCTGGATGCATTTTTGTGCCATGTGGAATCTTTTCTCTGTTGTCTGCCAAGAAAAGACGACCAAGTCTGTATCCGCAGTGTAGGGCATGTCCTGGGAGATCTTACCTGAACTGTGTGTCCTTATTACGTGAGGAGAGGGCACCCTCAAGGCTTTTACATAACTCTTCTTCACCTCCTTTTGGCATTTGGACTTCTTTGCTTTTTGCTTAGAGAAGACCATAAACACCCCCAAAGTGAACCTTGACCGGGCTCTGAAAAGTGCTGCATTGATTCTGTCTTTCTCCCCTCTCAACTTTTAGGGCAGCTTCAGCCTTTTACCAGTTTGTCTGACTGAGGTTAAACAAAGCCAAGTGCTGGATTCTGCACTTAGGTCACCATGACCCCATGAACGCTCCAGGCTTGGGGCAGAGTGGCTGGGAGTTGCCAAGCAGAAAAGGACCTGGAGGTGCATGGTTGACAGCCCTCTGAAGATGAGACAGCAGTGTGCTCAGGTGGCCAAGAAGGGCACCATCAACCTGGCTTGGATCAGCAATGGTGTGGCCAGCAGGAGCAGTGAAGTGATGGTGCCCCTGTGCTGGGCACTGGTGAGGCCATACCTTGAATCTTGGGTTCACATTTGGAGTCTTTGCTCCAAGAAGGACATTGAGGAGCTGAAGCAGGTCCAGAGAGGGGTAACAAAGGTGGGGAAGGGTCTGGAGAACAGGGCTGGGGAGGAGCAGCTGAGGAGGCTGAGAGTGTTGAGCCTGGAGAAGAGGAGGCTGAGGGAGACCTCCTTGTTCTCTACAGCTCCCTGAGAGGAGGCTGCAGTGAGGTGGGGGTTGGGCTCTTCTACCTAGGATCAGGTGATAGAAGGAAAGGAAATGGCCTGAAATTGTGCCAGGGGAGGGTTAGGTTGGAGATGAGGAACAATTTCTTTGGTTCAAGAGTACTCAGGGATTGGCAGAGGCTGCCCAGGGAGGTGGTAGAGTCCTCATCCCTGGAGGTGTTGAGGAAATATGTGGCCATGGCACTCTGGGACATGGTTTGATGGCCCTGGTGGGGTCGGGTTGCTGGTTGGACTGAATGATCTTTTCCAACCCAAACACTCCTATGAATCTGTGATTCTTCTGTCTGAGCAGAAATCCGACCTCCTCTCATGATTGCAGGTTTCTTTGTCCCCACAGCCTGCCCCTGCAGGTACTGGGGGAGGAGGCAGTGCCTGGCTGCAGAGTAGCAATGCCCATGCACACATTGGTGGTGCCAGCAAACTCAGCCTGTTGATATATCAGTGCCCAGACTGCACAGACACATTCCATTAACACTGAAGAGTTGCTACAATAATGGACATTAAAGGGTGACGTTTTTATTTATGGCTCACCCTCAGGCTTGATTAGTAGAGGATGATCTTGATTAATAGAGGAGGATCTTGATTAATAGGGCAGGGACATGATAGGAAAATTATATTTTCCAATGGGAACTAAATATGAGACAAGATAAATTTTGGTAAGATTTTTTGGACAGCTTTGAGCTGTGTCAGCACTTTTCCCAGCCTCTAGAGTAGTCTTTGGTCTCTTTTCATTAACTTCCTCATGACTTTTACCACCACTTTTGTAAGTGGGACTAGTTTGAGCCATGTTCAGTGAAACCTGCCTTATCAGAATAACAGAGTGGTTGCTGAGGCAAGGTTGGATGCTGAGGGACAATGGTTTTAAATGAAAGAAGAGCAGGACTTAGGCTGGATGTTAGGAACAAGTTCTTTACAATGAGGGTGGTTGAGCACCAGCATAGGTTGCCCAGAGAGGTGCTTGAGGCCCCATCCCTGGAGGTATTCATGGTGAGGCTTGACGACACTCTGATCTAGTGGAGAATGGCCCTGCTCACTGCGGGGGCTTGGACTGGATCTGCTGGAGAGGGTCCAAGGGAGGGTTACAAGGATGATTAAGAGGCTGGAGCGCTGCCTGATGAGAAGAGGCTGAGGGACCTGGGGTGTTTTGGTCTGGTGAAGAGAAGATTTAGAGGGGATGTAATTAATGTTTACAAATATCTGAGGGCTGGAGGTCAAAAGGGAGGGGACAAACTCTTCTGAGTTGCACCCTGGGAGCAGAGTCTGTCTCCCCCTGCCACCCTGACCCCCAGCCCTCAGATAGTTACAGACAATGATTACATTCCTCCTCAGTCTTCTGCAGACTGAGCAGCCCCAGGTCCCTCAGCCTCTCCTCATCAGGCAGTGCTCCAGTCCCCTCATCATCCTCGTAGCCCTCTGCTGGATTCTCTCCAGCAGATCCCTGTCCTTCTTAAACTGGGGAGCCCAAAACTGAACACAGTACTCAAGATGAGGTCTCACCAGGGCAGAGTGCTGGATATGCTCTTCTTAATGCACCCCAGGATCTCGTGCCTGAAGTTTCAAATGATCAGGGTAATCATAGAATCATAGGATCACAAACTGGCCCAGGCTGGAAAGGACCTCCAAAGGTCACCCAGACCAACCCCCTGCAGTCAGCAGGTACATCCTCAACTAGATCAGGTTGCCCCAAGCCCTGTCAAGCCTCACCATGAATATCTTCAGTGATGGGCCCCAACCACCTTCCCTGGCAACGTGTTGCAGTGTTCCATGACCCTCATGGCACAGAGCTTGCTCCTCACATCCAATCTAGATCTGCACCTCTCTGGTTTGAAGCCATTGCCCTCATCCTGTCCCTGCAGGCCTTTGGAAAATGTCTCTCTTCACCCTTCTTGAAGGACCCCTTCAAGTACTGGAAGGTTGCTGTTAGGTCTCCTTGGAGCCTTCTCTTCCCCAGGTTGAACACCCCCAGCTCCCTCAGTCTGTCCTCATAGCAGAGCAGCTCCAACTCCCTGCTCATTTTCACATCCCTTCTCTGGACATGCTCCGTCAGGTTCATGTCCTTCCTGTATTGAGGGCTCCATGCCCACAGTCTTGGATCCTTGTACCAAGGTTCCACAGCTTAATGGCGAAGAGCAAATGATCTTCCCCTGGTGTAAAAGTTGCTGTTCTGCCACTCAAGCGTGGATGGTGCAAATAGAGACTGAAGATGAGCTTTCCTTCTGCTGGTGATGAACAGGCTGAGAACTCATCTCCTGCAGCACATCAAAGCTGCTCTAAGCTCAGGTTTTGACAACGTATTTTGACAGGTCCTTAATTACAGCAGCATTCCACCAGGCATTACCTTTCGCTTCCACTGTTTTACTAGCAGGTGGCACAGGAATATAGACCATGTCTAGCAAATGGAACAACTCCACTGTGTCATCTGCTGGAAGATAAACATGACATGAAGCAGCTGAACACTATATACTTCCCTTGCTTCAGCCTGCAGCCAGACAAGGTACAAACCCCTTGCCCAAAGCTCAGCCCACCCCTTCCCATATCCCTGAGCCTTTCCACAGTTTCTCCACACACAGATATGATAGAAGCACAGAATGATTTGAGTTGGAAGGGGCCTTAAAGATCACAGAATCACAGAATGTTTTATCTTGGAAGGGACCTCAAAGCTCATCCAGTTCCCCCTCCTGCCATAAGCAGAGGCACGGCCCACTAGAACAGGTCACTCAAGGCCTCATCCAGCCTGGTCCTGAACACCTCCAGGGAGGTTGTGGAGCAAAGAATCACAGAATGTGATCAGAGGTCACTTGAGTGGATGACAAGAAGATCCTGCATTATGCATCTCATGTAGCTCTTAGTAGACACTGCTCTCACTCCTCTGACAGCTCTCCAGCTGTTTGGCATACAGGTAAACCAGACCAGTTCACTTAGAGTGTTCCAAGAGCTATCAAAGCCTGGAAGCTTAACCTGGCTGGAGGAATAAGCAGCAGTGAAAGCAGACACAACTGCCTCTGCAGACCAGTGACAGCTGTGGGTGAAAAAGATCACAAAATCGTTTCATTGGAAAAGGCCTCCAAGATCATCCAGTCCAACCAGCAACCCCACACCACCATGGCCACTAAACCATGTCCCAAAGTGCCATGGCCACATATTCCTTGAACACCTCCAGAGATGGAGACTCCACCACCTCTCTGGGCAGCCTGTTCCAGTACCTGACCAAGCACCTTCAAAATCTGCCTGGATGTGTTCCTGTGTGATCTGTATAGGTGATCCCACTCTGGGATGGGGGTTGGACTGGATGATCTTTCAAGGTCCCTTTCAGCCTCTGACATTCTGTCATTTCACCTGTATGTTGGACAGAAGACACCACAGGAAAACTCTGAAATTGGTGAGGAACAATTTCTTTGCTGCAAGAGTGGTCAGGGATTGGCACAGGCTGCCCAAGGAGATGGTGGAGTTCCCATCCCTGGAGGTGTTCAAGAAACCTGTGGCCATGGCACTCTAAAATGTGGTTTAGTGGGCAATGGTGGTGTTGAGTCATAGAATCACAGTATCACAGAATGTTAGGGGTTGAAAGAGACCTTGAAAGATCCTCAAGTCCAACCCCCCCTGCCAAAGCAGGATCACCTCAAACAGGTCAGACAGGAATACATCCAGGTGGGTTTTGGTAGTCTCCAGAGAAGGAGACGTCACTATTTCTCTGGGAAAATGGTCAATGGTTCAACTCTGTGATCCTGGAGGTCTTTTCCAAGTGGAACAATTCTATGAGTCTATGAAAACAGACTGCAGCGTGGACATTTATTTCAGCAGGGCATAGTTGGCACTCTAAAACCTTGCTATGAGATCTGATAAGAGGCTAATAATGATAGTACACATAACTGACTCATTTAATACCACTGGGATGGGTTCATAATTGTTAGAGAAGCTGTCTCTGGAGAACAATTGCAAACACCTATCAAGATCATCCCCATCGAAGTGACTGATGTTGGCAGCAGTACAAATCACCACCTACCAAGGCAGTTTGTAAGTCTGCTGGGGGAGTATCCATCCTACTGCTGACAATAAAGGGAACCTCTTACTGCAGTTAGCCTTTTCCATTATTTGTTTCTCCCTAATTACACTTATTTCTGCACAGCACTGGTGGCAGCCCATCAGCATTCGTTCATTCACCAGAGCATTTCAGAATGCCAAGTCAGGCTTAAAAATAGACTCCAGTGTGTTTCAGAGCATAGTTTGGGTATGATTTCTTGCAGAGTGGAAATGGTTATAAGGAAGAATTATCTGACAGCTCCTCAGCTTACTCTTGGTTTCCCAACTCAGTAAAAGAGCAGCTGCAGACATGCAGAAGATTGCAGCAGGATGTTTCTTTAGAAAAGAGAGAACCTGGACAGGCTGGAGAGAGGGGATCCTGCCTCTCTGCTCTACTCTGGGGAAGACCTCACCAGCTGTGTGTGTCCAGCTATGGGACCACCAACATAAGAGAGACATGGACCTGCTGGAGCGGGTCCAGAGGAGGTCACCAAGATACTCAGAGGGCTGGAGAACCTCTGCTATGGGACAGGATGGGAGACTTTTCATCCTGGAGGAGAGAAGGCTCCAGGGAGACCTTAGAGCAACTTTCCAGTACCTTAATGGGGGCTACAAAAGACCTGGGGAGGGACTGTTTAGAAGGGCATGTGGGGATAGGACAAGGGGCAGTGCTTTTAAGATGGATCAGGATAGATTTAGGTTGGAAATCAGGAGGAATTTCTGCACAATGAGGGTGGTGAAATTCTGGATCAGGTTGCCCAGAGAGGTGGCAGAGGCCCCATCCCTGGAGACATTCCAGGTCAGACTTGATGTGGTCCTGCATAGCCTGGTCTAGTTGGAGATGCCCCTGCTGCCTGCAGGGAGGCTGGACAAGAAGACCTTTGAGGATTCCTTCCAGCATGGTGCATTCTGTGGACCTGTGAGTCTGTAAACCCTCTTCATGAAGCTCAGCATCCCAGGCCAGCTTCCATGTGCATGCAGGATGAGATTGGCACAGCCTGACTTTGGCTCCTTTACATCCACGTTCTTATAAACACCAGCACTCCAGTCTGAACTCTGCTCCTAACGCTTCTGGAAGGGCAAAATTCAAGCTTTCAGGAAGGGACAGTCTCACTGCTGGATTAAAAGCATATTAAAGCCACTCTGGGGCTTGAGCAGAGGTTAAACTGCCTAGGTGTAGATATAGCCACAACTAAACAGCTCCACTCGCAGTGTGGTCACTGTGCTGTGACCTACATCTAATTAAGAGATACTTCCAGAGAGACAAAGAAGGCTTCTGAGGTAATGCACTGTTAAAAGGGCACAGAGTCAGGAACTGGCAGCAGTCTGTGTCAGATAATAGTCTTCGCCCAAATTTCAGACTCACCCTCCCTGTCAAGTATCACTGCCAGGAGGGCCACAAAGGACTTCTCTCCATCAACTAGATGCCAGCTTAAGCAGTCTGTAGAAAGACAGGTCAGTTTAGGATGGCAAGCCTCAAGCTGGGAGTGAGGTGCTGATGAAGAAGTGACACTTGGAAGCAGTGATTATGTCCATTGCTGGATTTAAGGTGCAAAGCTGCATTTTCTTCTTCCAGACGAACCAGAAGCCTGAATGAGCTGACTTGTCTGGTGTCAGTGGCTGGGGCCAATCTCTTTTGGGTGGTCAGCAGCAATAAGCCAGGGAGCAATGGATACAAACTGGAACAGAGAAGGTTTCACCTCAACATGAGGAGAAATTTCTTTACAGTGAGGGTGACAGAGCCCTGGAGCAGGCTACCCAGAGAGGTTGTGGAGTCTCCTTCTCTGGAGACTGCCAAGGCCTGTCTGGATGTATTCCTGTGCAAACTACCCTGGATGATCCTGCTTGGCAGGAGGTTTGGACTTGATCTCTCGAGGTCCCTTCCAACCTCTAAAGACCTGTGATTCTGTGACTTTCAAATACAAGGCAATGCAGGAGGCTGACTCCATTGGTCACCTACATGGTAAATATCACTTCTACTAAGGTGTGTCACACCATAAGCTTAGACAGCAAGAAGCTAGGGGGTACACCCCTAAACGGGAGTTGAGAGTGACACAACCGCTGCAGGAGCTGCACCCTCAAGAGTTCTGAAACACAAAACCTCAACCTGAATTTCAAATTGGGTAGAGACTCCACCACCACCCTGAGCAGCCTGTTCCAATCCCTAACCACTCTTGCAGCAAAGAAATTGTTCCTCATCTCCAGCCTAACCCTCCCCTGGCACAATTTCAGGACATTTCCTCTCCTTCTATCACTTGATACTAGAGAGAAGAGGCCAACCCCCACCTGGCTTCACCCTCATTTCAGGCTGTGGTAGAGAGCAGTGAGGTCTCCTCTTAGCCTCCTTGTCTCCACTCTGACCAATCCCACTTCCTCCAGCTCCACCAGGGAAAGTGCCAGCACTGAATGCTCTTGTCCATCCTTGAAGCCCCTTGACAACTATTTCATAGCCCCAGGAAATTTGGAGTTCCACCTTTACTTTAGCTTCCAACCCACCTGCTACTGCTGATGGTTTCCTCTGGTTTGTTTTCCCCTGCCTACAGTTGTAACTGTCACGTTGCTCCACAAGATGTTCTTAGGTGATTGATGGCTGTATTAAGCTTCACAGAGCATCAAAGCGAAGTGACTCATGCTGGTGTATTTAAAATAAACAAGGCAAAGCCTTGCAGATGTGGTGATGTGCTCCCCTCTGAGCAGCTTTGGCAGTGAAAATCGCTTCTCAGAGTTGTTGCACTCAATTCTCAGATTCACAGACTGCAGCAGGTTGGAAGGGACCCCCAGAAGTCACCTTGCTTTAACCTCCTGCACTGAGCAGGGACATCTCCAACTAGATCAGGCTTCCCTCAGCCACATCAAGTCTGACTGTGAATGTCTTAAGGGGTGGAGCCTCAACCACCTCCTTGGGCAACCTATCCCGGTCTCTTACCACCTTCATTGTGCAGAACTTTCTCCTGATGTCCGACATAAATCTCCCCTGCTCCAGTTTCAAACCACTGCCTCTCATCCGATCACCCCAAGCCCTTCTTTCTCCTGCGTGCTGCCTTGGGGTGACAGCTCCTATCCATAAGCAGCACCTGCAGCTAAATGAACCTTGTGGTAGCAGGTTCTCAGCACAAAGAGCAGCAGGGAACACAGAGCAGCGTTAAGCAACGTGCACAGGACTGTGAGTAAGCACCACAATGTACAAAGAGTTTAGGATTCAACGTACCTGGAAGTGACAGCTCCAAGAAAGGAGGCTGAGAAAGTGGCAGTTCCTGTCAGTGCTGCCACGGGATGATGGAAGAAATTCATTCCATCTTTTTAAAGCCATTCATTCACTGTGCAGAAGGGGGGGAAAAAAGCAGTGCTGTAGTCTAGGGGAAAATAGACAATGATAAAGCTCCTGCTACCCACAGCATCAAAAAATGTGAAGTTCACAAAATAAGCCAGGCTGACAGTTTGAAACCAAGAGTAAGTTTGCTTTCTCCCCAAACCAGGTCAGAATTTCACCAGCAGAGCTTTGCTTCAGCAGAATGAATAAAAGCAGAGGCCAAACCAACAGGTAGGCTGCAGATTTCGCAATGAGAGATGACCACAGAACTTCTGTTGATTGAACGAAGGGCTGCAGAATGTGTGAAGGTTGCAGTGGTGAGAAGAGCAAAAGGGAAGACTTACAGATAGAATCAGTTCAGAGACTGCCTCTGCTGCTTCTCTAACAGGAAGGATAACGACCGGCAGCAGACAACTGGATGGTGAGGGAAAACAAGCAGCTTGCTTTGTTCTGCATTCACAGAAGGCATCAGGTTGGAAGGGACACTCAAAGATCATCTTGCCCAACCTCCCTGCAGGTCCTAGACCAGGTTGCTCAGGACCTCATCAAGCCTCACCTTGAATATCTCCTGGGATGGAGCCCCAACCACACCTCCGGGCAACCTGTGCCAGTACTTCACCACCCTCATTGTGCAGAACTCCTTCCTAAGTCCAGCCTAAATCTCAGTCTCCCCTGCTCCAGTTTCAAACCATTCTTCCTCATCCCATCACTACAAGCCCTTGTCGTAAGTGCCTCTTCAGTCTTTCTGTAGCCCTCTTCAGGTACTGGAAGGCTGCTCTAAGGTCTCTGCAGAGCTTTCTTTTCTCCAGGGTGCCTAACTCTCTCGGCCTCTTTTTAATATTAAAAGTAGAAGTCCAGAGTGGTTATTAAAGTGGTGGTAACTGCACAGTGCATGGCCTCCTGAGGGCAGTAGTTTGTCCTGGCCTTTCAGCTGAGATTCACAATTTTCCAAGGCTTCGCCTATGTCCTCTGGACCTACTGAGGTCATGGAAATTGAATCTGGAAAGGAAGATTAAAACTGTGGTGGAGAAGGGATTGGTGACATTTCCTGAGAGAAACAGGCAAGTGGGAGGAAGCCAGAAGCACAAAGCCTTCCAATTAGCTAGACTGGAGTGACTGCAGGAGCAAAGCCACAGAGGACTCTGGGTCTACCTTTTCCCTTGTTGTAGAGTCATTGAATGGTTTGGGTTGAGAGGTCCCTTAGAGCTCATCCAGTTCCAACTTCCTGCCATGGGCAGGGACACCTCCTGCCAGCCCAGGTTGCTCACTGCCTCATCCAGCCTGGCCTTGAACACCTCCAGCAGACACTGGCAAGACAAATGAGAGCTGGCTTAGGAAAAATACTGACAGAACTGTCAAGCAATTTTGAAAGAAGGGTCAGTAGAAGTGAACAGGGCTTTAAAAGGTCAAGATAAAAAGGGCCTTCATCAACATACCAGAGGAAAAAAATTGTCTATTAGTGTGCCCAGAACTGTGTGGAAGCAAAGGAAGGCTATGATCATAGACTCATAGAATGGTTTGGGTTGGAAGGGACCTTCAATAATTGTAGAGTTTGTAAATGTAACTAATCATAGAATCAGTCAGGGTTGGAAGGGACCACAAGGATCAGCCAATTCCAACCCCCCTGCCATGGGCAGGGACACCTGATCTAGTGATCAGACTGATCTAGTGATCAGGCTGTCCAGAGTCTCATCCAGCCTGGCCTGAAACACCTCTAGGGATGAGGCTTCCACCACCTCCCTGGGCAAGCCCTTCCAGGTTCTCACCACCTTCATGCTGAACAACTTCTTCCTCACATCCAGGCTGACTCTCCCCATTTCCAGCTTTGTTCCATTGCCTTCCAGTCCTGTCACTCCCTGACAGCCTAAAAAGTCCCTCCCCAGCTTTCTTGCAGCCCCCTTCAGATACTGGAAGGCCACAATGAGGTCACCTGGGAGCCTTCTCTCCAGACTGAACAGCCCCAAGTCCCTCAGTCTCTCCTGACAGCAGAGCAGCTCCAGCCCTCTGCTCATCCTTGTGGCCCTTCTCTGGACACCTTTCAGCACCTCCATAGCCCCCTTGTAATAAGGGCTCCAGAACTGGATGCAGTATTCCAGGTGGGGTCTCACCAGTGTGGAGTAGAGCGGGAGCACCACTTCCCTTGACCTGCTGGCCACACTTCTTGATGCAGTCCAGGCTCTGGTTGGCTTTCTGGGCTGCAAGAGCACGGTGATGGCTCATATTGAGCTTCTCATCCACCAGCATGCCCAAGTCCCTCTCCTCAGGGCTGCTCTCGAGCCAGAGAAGAATTGTATCTCACAGTTCAAGCTGGAAGAAGGAAGATTGAGACTGGACATTAGAAAGAAATTCTTGGGAGTGAGGGTGATGAGACACTGGAACAAGTTGCCCAGGGAGGTTGAGGATATCCCCTCCCTGGAATTGTTCAGGGCCAGGCTGGGTGAGAGGTGAAGCTTAACTGGTTGTTGCTCTGTGCATAGCTCCAGGAGCTTGTGCATTTCTTGTTCTGCCTCAGGTTCTCTGCTGTGTCTGGTGTGTTTTCCTTTTAGATGGAAGAGATTTGTTCCAACTGGCAAGCTCTGGTTGCTTGAGGAGTCATCAAGATCATGTGTTTGTTAGTTAGCTGAACAAGCAGGTAGACACGTTCATGAATATGTGCAGGTGAGTGCCAGGAGGCTGGAGCAGGCTCTGCTGGGTGATGCCTGGTGACAGCACAAGGGGCAGTGGTGGAAGCTGAGGCATAGGAGGTTTCATTTAAACATGAGGAAGAATATTTTCCCTGTGAGGGTGACAGAGCCCTGGAACAGGCTGCCCAGTGGGGCTGTGGAGTCTTCCTCTCTGGAGATATTCAAGACCTGCCTGCATGCATTCCTGTGTGATCTGATATAGGAGATCCTACTCTGGCAGGAGGTTGGACTGGATGAGCTTTGGAGGTCTCTTCCAGCCCCTGACATGCTGTGATTATGTGGTAAGTGCATGGCTTTCGCCTTAGTTTGTGGAACTGCCATTGAAAAGTAGTGATGGAGGAGTCTTAGTAGGGGATAACTCTTATGTAGCATCAGTTTTAGCAGGTGGAGTGTTGCCAGTGGAGGGAAAAACTCACATTTCTCAAAGTGAGCTGAACCTGAGAGGAAGAATAGAGATTAATTCTAATAAAAAAATATGTGCTGAGGCTCTGTGATGATATTGAGGATTAATAATGCACAGTGAGACAGAAGGGTGAAAGATGTGAGACAGAAGGGTGAGAGATTTGAGGCAAAAGGTTGAAAGATGTGAGGCTCCTGTTGTCTAGGAAGGGAACTAGGAAGGGATACTACCAGTATCAGACAAAAAACAGATTGTGTTCCTTTGAGGTGATTTTTCCTCCATTTCAGTGCAGTTGAAGATAAATTTTAATTTGGCATAGATATACATAGAGAGAACATGACTTTGAAGGAGACAAATTAAAAAATCCTCCTATTCTCCCACTTGTGGAGTTGCTGGTGATAAGAGTTTAAAATCAAAACCCAGGAGAGGGGGTTGGAGTGAGTGGAAGTCCAGTGAGATGAAATCTCTTCTAACTGAGGAACTGAAGTGATTTAATATCTTGTTTAGATGACAATCAGCTCAAGTGTGAATGTGAGAGCATCGTTCAAAGCCTGGAAACTGGAGTGTGACTAACCTTATCTGAGGGAGGAGGTAGGGTACTGAACGTGGCAAATGCCAGGACATGGGTGGTGAAAATTTGCTCTCTCAAATTGGGAGGTTGGGCTTGGTGATCTCTAGAAGTCTCTTCCAACCCCTAACATCCTTTGATCTTGTGATTAAAGGCAGCAGCTACTCAAAACTTGATTCTGGCTGCTCAAAGCTGGCTTTGGTGTCTGCTTGTGTTGAGGTTGAAGAGTTAAAATCTGCAAGATGACTTAATTGGTGTTACAGGGCCATGGATTCCCTTTGTGAAGTAGCTCACAAAGGGGATTCTCTATGTGTGCTCTTAAGACATAATTAGACAGATAGGTCTGGGACTGAGATCAAAGGTTTTACCCTGACAGCAACTCTCCCTCTTTTCTATGCAGGTTATAACTGAGGCTTATGTGGTGTAAGGTGAAAGCCTCTGATTTCAAAGCATGCATTAAAACAAATAACGTATACCTGTCAGCAGCACAGTGCCTCCCTAAGCCTCAGGTATCTGTGCTGTGCAGCCAGCCTGTGTGCAGACCAAGAGTGCAAAGTGCAGTGTAAGCAGCTGCTCTGCCAGAGAAGAGGCAACTGATTTCTGAGAGCTGGGCTTTGCATTTAATTATCATCTGTAAGTCAAGCCATACACCACGCTGCAAGATCAATAGGTCTGTGCAGGTGAAAAAGCTGGTGCCACCACACAGCATTACTAGCGAGGGAAATTGAGTTGCATCTTGAAGAGTTGCTTATTGTATGCAGTCAGGCTAAGGTGCATCAGCCTGCAGCGTGCTGCTGCTGCCTGCGGGTGATGCAGGACCAGAAGCTGGACAGGAGCCAGCAATGGGCACTGGCAGCTCAGAAGGCCAAAGGCAGCCTGGGCTGCATCCAAAGCAGCATGACCAGAGATGGAGAGGGGAGCCTGCCCCTCTGCTCTGCTTTACACTGCTCTGGGGAGACCTCACCTGCAAGGCTGGGGCCAAGACATAGGGCTCCCAATACAAGAGGGACATGGACCTGCTGGAGAGGGTCCAGAGGAGGCCACCAAGGTGATCAGAGGACTAGAGAACCTCTGCTATAGGGACAGGATGAGGGACCAGGGGTTGTTCAGCCTGGAGAAGAGAAGGCTCCAGGGAGACCTTAGAGCAGCCTTCCAGTATCTGAAGGGGGCCTAAAAGAAGGCTGGGGAGGGACTGTTTCCAAAAGCCTGCAGTGGTGATAGGAAGAGGGACAAGGGGCTGAAATTAGAGGAGATTTAGACTGGATGTGAGGAACAGCTCTGCACCATGTGGGTGGTGGAACACTGCAAGAAGTTGCCCAGGGAGGTAGTTGAGGTCCCATGCCTGGAGGTGAGGCTCAACAAGTCTCTGAGCAACCTGGTCTAGTTGAAGATGTCCCTGCTGACTACAGGAGGGTTGGACTGGATGACCTTTGGAGGTCCTTTCCAGTGCAATCCATGCTATGACCTAATTGGAAGGTGCACTTTCATCTGGAAGGGATTGAGAGGAGCACTAAAATAGCAGGCTTGAGGAGGTAAAGCTCTTGTATAACTGAGATAGCATTTTCTGCCAGATAAATGAGTTCTGTGCTGATTTGTCCCTCGTCTCTTGCAGCTTTCACTGCAGGGTGTGAAGTTTCTGGGACTGATTGCTGAAAACCATGTCCTACAGCTTCTTGATCAGCTGTTCACCTATCCTGAGATGCTGCTGTAGAGCTGTGTATGAAAGAGATGACTTTGGTCTTCAGAACACTATTGAAGAGGTACAGTAGATGCTGGGGATGGCTAGGGATGGATGCCTGCAGGGGTGAGAAATGGAGCATCAGGCTGGTTTCCTTTCATAGAATGGCTTAGGTTGGAAGGGACCTTAGAGAACATCTGCTCCAGTGCTCCAGTATCGGTGATATGACAGCTTCTTTTTTAGAGCTTGGCAGTCTAGGTTTGGTGGAGTTGCTCTTCCCTCTTCGTGTCTAGGTTTGGTGGAGTTACAGAACCACAGAATCACGGAAACATCCAGGTTGACCCAAGTCCAACCTAGAACCCTACCTACACCATATCCCTAATCACCACATCCAAACGACCCTTAAACACCTCCAGGGTTGGTGACTCCAGCACCTCCATGGGCAGCTCATTCCAGTCCCTGACCACTCTCTCCATTAAAAACTTTTTCCTGCTATCCAATCTAAACCTCCCCAGCCTCAGCTTGAGGCCATTCCCCCTTGTTCTGTCTCCAATTACTTGTGAGCAGAGCCCAGCAGCAGCCTCTCCACAATGTCCCTTCAGGTACCTGTAGACAGCAATGAGGTCTCCCCTCAGCCTCCTCTTTTTCAAACTAAATAGCCCCAGCTCCTTCAGTCGTTCATCATAAGATTTATTCTCTAGGCCCTTTCCCAGCTTCATTGCTGTCCTCTGGACCCTCTCCAGCACCTCCACCTCTTGTATTGTGGTGCCCAAAACTGAACACAACACTTGAGGTGTAGCCTCACCAAAGCCAAGTACAAGGGCACACTTTCAGTACTCATCTAGATGCACTTCTGTGGCAAAGGGGTTGGACTTGATGATCTATGGAGGTCCCTTCCAAACCCTAACATCCTGTGATCCTGTGATAAGCACCTCCCTGCTCCTGCTGGCCACAGCATTTTTAATCCAAGTCAGGTTGCCTTTGGCCTTCTTGGCTGCCTGGGCACATTGCTGGCTCATATTCATCTCCTGTCTATTACAAGCCCCAGGTCCCTTTCTGCCAGGCAGCTCTCCAACCCCACTGCCCCAAGCCTGTAGCATTGCTTGAGGCTGTTGCGACCCAGGTACAGGACCTGACATTTGGCCTTGTTGAAACTCTTCCCATTAATGTTGGCCCATTGATCTGGCCTATTCCAGTCTCTCTGAAGAGCCTCCTCACCCTCATTCAAATCAACGCTGCCACCAAACTTGGTGTCATCCACAAACTTACTACTGATACTGCCTGAATCAAGGTCGGCAATACAGATGTTAAAAAGAAGTGGTCCAAACACAGATCCCTGAGGAACACCACCAGTGCCTGGCACCAGCTGGATTTAACTCCAGTTGCTCTTCACTCTTTATGTCTGGGTTTGGTGGAATTAATCTTCATCCTTCATGTCTGGGTTTGGAGGAGTTGCTCTTCCCTCTTCATGTCTGGGTTCAGTGGAGTTGCTCTTCCCTCTCAGTGTCAGAGGGTTGGAACTGGATGATCCTTGAGGCCCCTAACAACCCTGACAATTCTGTGATTCTATGATTCTAAATCCTGTAAGCACCAGTGAAGCACAGGCTGCAGAACAACAGCTCTGAGTGAACCTCCTTAGTTGAGAACAACATTGCATACAAGTGTGGCATTTATTGACAAGTCTTAATTGCCTTGTTGAAGGACATGCTGAGAGGTGTAGATGGAGAATTCTTCCTTCCAGGTGCTGTATAAGGAGCTGTGCAGAGTCATGGAGGCTCCACACCTTCAGCAGCACTATTTTCAGTGAATGCACTGTATCCTTTCCTCATCTGTGAATGGTAATTGAGTCCTGGACTGCATTTATGGTGCCGAGTAATAGGGCTGCCATGATGTATAATAATGCCTAAGAGCTCCAGGGAGGCTCATTTACATGATAGTGAGAGGAATAGTCTTGCCAGGAATGAGAATTAAGAGGCTGCTATTGTGTGAATGTACAAAATGGTTTTCAGGTGGTGGAACAGTCTGAGCTGAGCTGATGTTGTGGGAGAAAAAGAAAAGTGTAAAGAAGACATTCAAAATGATTGCTAGAAAGTTGGGTTGATGTTTTTCTCTTCTTTGGCTGGCTTGGCATAAGGGACTTCTTTCTCTGTAGATGCTTAGAAGAGTAATTAAATCGGCCTTTGGAGAACTGAGGAGATCTTGGGATGATTTCAGAACAACAAAGAGCTTCTTGTATTCCATTGCCCTCTCAACAATGCCATTCTTTTCCCCTTCTGGACAGAGACTGTTTCCCCAGAAGACAAAACATGTCCTGGGCTGCAGCCAGAGGAGTGTGGGCAGCAGGGCGATAGAGGGGATTCTGCCCCTTGGCTCTGCTCTGCTCAGACCTCACCTCCAATCTTGCCTCCAATTCTGCTGTCCCAAGCAGAAGGACACAGAGCTGCTGGAGTGAGTCGAGAGGAGGCCACAAAGGTGATCCAAGGGCTGGAGCAGCTCCGCTGTGAGCACAGGCTGAGGGAGCTGGGGGTGTGCAGCCTGAAGAAGAGAGAACTCCAGGGTAACCTTAGATTTGCCTTCCAATAGCTGGAGGGATCCTACAGGAAGGCTGAAGAAGGACTTTTCAAGAGGTTGTTTAGAGACAGGACAAGGGGAAAAGGTTTGAAGGTGAGGCAGAGCAGGGTTAGACTGGAGCTGAGGAAGAAGTTCTTCAGTAGGAGGGTCGTGAGACTTTGGAATAGGTTGCTCAAGGAGGTTGTGGATGCCTCCTCCCAGGGAGTGTTCAACATCAGATTGGATGAGGCCTTGAGCAAGTAAGTCTCGGTGAGAGGTGTCCCTGCCCATGGAGGTGAGATTGGAGCAGATGAGCTCTAAGGTCCCTTCTGACCTGAAGCATTCTAGGATTCTACAATTCAGTAGCAATAGGTCACTTGGAATCATAGAATCACTGAGGTTGGAAAAGTCTTCAAAGGTCATCCAGTCCAACCATCAACGCAACATGACCATGGCCACTAAACCATGCCCCAGAGTGACTACATCTTTCTGGAACATCTCCAGGGATGGAAACTCCACCACCTCCCTGGGCAGCCTGTTCCAATTCCTGACCACTCTTGCAGCAAAGAAGTTGTTCCTTATGTCCAACTTAAACCTCCCCTGGTGCAGCTTGAGGACTGCAGTGTGAGAAGCAGCATCTTCTCTTAGAGCGGTTTCATTGTTGCTCGATGGCTGTATTAAGAAATGAATGAGTCTGTGAACATTACCCTGCTGACCAGTCCCTGAAATCACCACTGAGGCACTGCAAATTCATAACCACTTGTCACCTATGACGTTGATGTGAGCGCAGACGATGAGAACTGTTTTCTTCCCAAGCACTCCCAAGCTTCATTTAAAGTCAGGATTCTAAAGAGGGATATTTGAAACTGCCACCTTTCCCAGGCTCCCTTTGTAGCTGCAGAGACAAGCTCCTGTAGAAAATTATTTGCAACAGTCCTTAGCATCAGTCTCTGACTGCAGAACTTGAGACAGTTTACTTCCTCAGCTGAAGTTAGCCTCTGAGTGCTCCCAGAGGTGCTCTGAGCAGCTCCGAGAGCTGGTCCATCACATTTGTGAAGCATGCAGAGATTGTGGGGAATATGTTGCCAGAAAGCTAAAGTGTTGCTGTGGCCATAATGTTGATGTCAGTAGACCTGTGTGCCCTGGGGGAGTGCACCCTGGGAGCATTAAGTGACTTGGTGGTTTTCCCACCTTTAAGACTGCAGCATTATTACACCTGCAATATCCTTGTTTAAAAAATCTATTGATGTAGCAACATCATCCTCTTGAGAGCCGACTTCTCTCACCAGCAAGCAGCTGGAAATTGCTGTAGCAATCCTGTAAATCAGTGAGGGGTAGGAATCAGGCAAGGGTAGGAATTAGTGGCAGAATGAGAGGACACAATGTCAAGCTGCAGTAGGGCAGGTTTAGGTTGGATGTTAGGAAGAAGTTCTTCACAGCAAGAGAGATTGACATTGGAATGGGCTGTGAGGGAGGTGGTGGAGTCACCATTTATTAGATCCCTTCTCAGTCTTCTCCAGACTAAGCAGCCCCAGATCCCTCAGCCTCGCCTCATCAGGCAGTGCTCCAGTCCTCTCATCCTCGTAGCCCTCTGCTGGACCTTCTCCATCAGATCCCTGTCCCTCCTAAACTGGGCAGTGCAAAACCAAAGGCAGTACTCAAGATGAGTTCTCACCAGGGCAGAGAACAGGGGCAAGAGAACCTCCCTTGATCTGCTGGACACACTTTTGAGCTGGCAAACTGTGGTGTGAAGCAGTAACAGAGAGATCAGGAAGATATTTAAAGTCTTAACAGAATATTGATGAGCTTTTTTCATGAGGTACAGCAGCTCCACACTCTCCCATGAGGCCATCACTGGGAGGGGGGACACAGCTGGGCCCTCAGCATTCATCTGACTGTCACCAGTTGCCTGATTTGTCAAAATTAACTACCCAGACCTAGGCAATATACAGCCCAACTGATGGCTTTACTTCAAATGTGAGGCCAGGGTCACAGGTTTGGTTTGTGCTGGCTGCCATGTCCTGTCCTTCCATCATTCCAGATCTTTGGGAAGAGCTGGCTGAAGGATTGTGCCCCTTTGCTTTTTGTAGCCCACACTTGAACCAAGAGATTATTTCACATCGCAGTGATCAGATGCTAAGGCTGAGAGGTCACTTCCTAATGCCTGCTGTCACCAAACCATTTCATGCTGTTGTTCTCCCCCTGATTGATTGAAAGGGGTAGAAAGAGCAGGCTTGGGCTCACAGCTTGCCAGGGAATGTAGCTCCTCGGAGGCTGTAGGTAGTCACTGGTGCACTCAGGTGTGCAAATGTTCCAACAGCTTCTCCAAGCATTTCTCACTCTCCACAGCCACCCCTGTCGCTCCCAAATCTATATCACTGCCACCATTTTTAGTAATGGGAAAATAAATAGTTTAAGGAAGATTAAATTCCTCATATTTTTGTAAAGATGGGGAGGGAGGGAAAAGGCATCTGCAGCACCCTGCTTGCATCTCCTCCCTGGTGTCAGCTAGTGCCCGAGGATGACTGTGTTGCTCCTGAAGGCTGTCAGCTGAGGTGTAGCAGGCCATGATCAAAGAATCACAGAATTGTTTTTGTTGGAAAAGGCCTCTAAGACCATCCAGTCCAACCCAACACCACCCTGGCAATTAAACCATGTCCCCAAGTGCCATGGTCTCATCTTTCTGGAACATCTGCAGGAATGGGGACTCCACCACTTCCCTGGGCAGCCTGTTCCAATCTCTGACCACTCTTGTACCAAAGAAATTGTTCCTCATCTCCAAACTAAACCTCCCTGGCACAGTTTCAGGTCCTTTCCTCTCCTTCTATCACCTGGTCCTAGGAAGAGGAGTCCAATCCCCACCTCACTGTAGCCTCCTTACAGGGAGCTGTAGAGAGCAATGAGATCTCCCTCAGCCTCCTCTTCTCCACACTGAACACCCCCAGCTTCCTCAGCTGCTGCTCCTTAGCCCTGTTCTCCAGACTCTTCCCCAGCTTTGTTGCCCTTCTCTGGACCTGCTGCATCCTCTCAATGTCCTTCTTGGAGTGAGTGGCCCAAAACTGACCCCAGTATCTGATGTGTGGTCTCACCAGTGCTGAGTAGAGGTGCACCATCGCTTCCTTGCTCTTGATGACCACTATTGCTGATTCAGGCCAATCAAACCCTCCCTTCACCTCCAGGAGCTGAATTCTGATGGGGCCCTACCTGAGACGGTGCAGGAAGGAGAAACAGCGAAGATGCCTTGCAGCAACCCTAAGCCTGTTCAGAAGGTCCATGTTTTCATGGGCTTTAGTATTGCCAAAAGACACAAAACTCTCTGTAGCTGAGTCCCCATTTTCTTTTCCTGTGCCATCAAGGCAGGAAGGTTTCTGTTAAGAATTGAGTGCTCCTGCCCTTAAAAAGGGTGTTGTCCTAGCTGGAGCTGTTCACAGCAGAGGCCAAAAGCTAACAGGATTGTACAGTGCAGTTCTACAGCCTGTGCTCTGCTAGAGGAGCATTATTGGCTGCTTGCCAGTTGTGACACCCTGCCAGACAGCTTCCATTACTGCTCCTGGTACATGCTGTGACACATTTTAATGCCTGTAATGCTGCCTACAAAGGGCAGCAAGCGTTGACCTCCTTGGGAAAAGGAGATGGGAATGGGGAAGGTCTGCCAGGAAGGATGCACTGCTGACAACTGTGAATCGAGTGCTGGGGTAAATAGGCCAACCCAGGTAACATTAACCTTGCCTGTGCTTTAACTTGGGGTTGCCATGGTCATAGAGGGAGTGTGGGGATTAAGATGGTGCTATTTCCACAACAGATTTGGAGGTAAGCTGTGCCCAGGGAGGTGGTGGAGTCTCCATCCCTGGAGGTGTTTCAGAGTCATGTGGATTTGATGCTTAGGGATGTGGTTTAGTCAAGGACTTGTCAGTGTCAGGCTAATCACAAAATGGGAAGGGTTGGGAGGGACCTCCAGAGATCATCCTTTCCAACGTCCCTGCCAGAGCAGGAGCACCCAGGGCAGGTCACACAGGAATGCATCCAGGTGGGTCTTGAAAGTGTCCAGAGAAGGAGACTCCACAACCTCTCTGGGCAGCCTGCTCCAGGGCTCCAGCACCCTCACACCAAAGAATTTTCTCCTTGTGTTGAGGTGGAACCTGCTGTGTTCCAGCTTATACCTATTGTTCCCTGTCCTGAGCATCACCAAAAAGAGATTGCACTTGATGATCTTAAAGGTCTTTTCCAACCTAGGAAACTCCATGAGTTTGTGAAATTTAAAGATAGAGCAGAAATGCTGATCCTGGATGCCTTAGAGATGAAAAAACTCAACTACAGCGCCTGAACAGCTCTCCAGCAGAGCATTGCCAGCCTCCTATACCTTGCTTCTTAGGATTTGTGAGGTTTGACAGGGCTCTGGGCAATCCGATCTAGCTGAGGATGTTCCTGCTTACTGCAGAGGGGATTGGACTGGATGACCTTTAGAGGTCCCTTCCAACACGTATCATTGGGGCTTTTCAGCCTGGAGAAGAGAAGGCTTTGAGGAAACCTTGGAGTGGCCTTCCGGTATCTGAAGGGGGCTACAGGAGGGCTGGGGAGGGACCATTGACAAGGTCTTGTAATGACAGCATAAGGAGGAATGGGTTTAATCTGGCAGAGGGGAGATTTGAACTGGATGTTAGGAAAAAGTTCTTTTCAGTGAGGGTGGTGAGACACTGGCACAGGTTGCCCAGGGATGTTGTGCTCCACAACCTCCCTGGAAGTCTTCAGGACCAGGTTGGATGAGGCCTTGAGTGACCTGTTCTAGTGGGAGGTGTCCCAGTCCATGGAATGGGATGATCGTTCTATGCTTCATGGCATATTGTTGGCCAGAGAGTCAGTGCTGTGGCAGCCAGTCGCCAGACTGCATTTCTGCTGTGAGGCTGGCACAGAGCTGGGGCTGTTTAGTCTGAAAAAGAGGAGGCTGAGGGGAGACCTTGTTACTGTCTACAGCTACCTGAAAGGACATTGTGGAGAGGCTGCTGCTGGGCTCTGCTCACAGGTAGCTGGAGACAGAACAAGGGGGAATGGCCTCAAGCTGAGGCTGGGGAGGTTTAGGTTGGACATTAGGGTAAAGTTTTTCCTGGAGAGAGTGGTCAGGGACTAGAATGAGCTGCCCAGGGAGGTGCTGGAGTCACCCAGCCTGGATATGTTTAAGGGTCATTTGAATGAGGTGATTAGGAATATGGTTTAAGGTGAATCTTGTCGAGTCGGGTTCTAGGTTGGACTTGGTGCTCCTGAGGGGCTTTGCCAGCCTGTGTGTG
This sequence comes from Tricholaema leucomelas, assembly GCA_013400475.1. NCBI lineage: Eukaryota > Metazoa > Chordata > Aves > Piciformes > Lybiidae > Tricholaema lacrymosa > Tricholaema leucomelas. The sequence continues at coordinate 907,249 of WAAF01019477.1, forward strand.
TCTGTGATTTCTGCATACGCCTGTGGCGGCTGAGAGGTGAGGGGATGTGTGATGTGAGCTAAAATGAAACATGCCTTCTGGCTGACAAGTGCCTGGAGGAGCCAAGCACTTCACAAGTGAGCTAGTGTCATCAACACTGCCTTCGTCCTATGCTTTGTTAATTAGGCTGCACAAAGAGTCCGTAATTTGCAAAGTCTTGTTTTGCTCCTTTTAGATCAGAGAGAATGAACTGCTGTGCTGCTTAGCAGGGTTAAATAGTGCAGGAAAGAGCCAGAGCTGCCTGCTACCTGCTGGAAGATTCCCTCTATGTGTGTTGCAAGATCAAAACAAGGCCAGTTTCCTCGTTAGATAGGTCAGGTGATCACAAGGAGTTTCTAGACATCAATGGGAAAAAAAACCCATCCCAGCCTGCAGATGTTGCACCTTCATTGCTATTCACACAGACCTGCCCTTCCTTCTGCTCACGCTTCACAGTCCAGCGAGCAGGATGGCAGCGTCCTAGAAGGAAGGCAGAGTCATCTCAGCCCTCCTCCGTTCTTTCTGCTCTGTTGAAGTGCTTCTATTAATAGCTAGGACAAGGGCTCCTGTCCCAGGCTCTTCTGCTCTCATTAGCATGCCTGCAGCTTTTCAGCAGTGCTGCCTGATGTGCTCACTGGACCTTGAAGGATGCCTGCCACAGCAGATGCAAGATGCGAGCATGAGCAGGAGTTGTGCCTTGAACTCACAGAAGAATTGTCACAGGGATGATGGTGAAAAAACACCTAAAGACCTGTTGGTGCCCCTGCCTGGCATCCCAGAGGGAGAGCCTTCTCCTGGTGGTTTTGCATGGCTAAAGCAGTTCTCGAGGTTTTCCAGGTGGCACAGTCGACTTGCTATAGGGCAGGGATGCCATCCAGAGGGACCTGCATAGGCTGGAGAGGTGTGCCCAGGCCAACCTCCTGTAAGGTCCTGCACCTGGGTGGGCAAAATCCCAAGCACAAATCCAGGCTGGATGGCGAATGGCTGAGAGCAACCCTGAGGAAAAGGACCTGGGGGGGTGGGCTGATGAAAAGCTGAGCATGAGCCTGCAGTGTGAGTGCAACCCAGACAGCAACCCTGTGCTAGGCTGCATCAAGGGCAGTGTGGCCAGCAGGGCAAGGGAGGGGATTCTGCCCTTTTGCTCTCCTTAGACCCCACCTGGAGTCCTGTATGCAGTTCTTGAGCCCCCAACACAAGCAGGACATGGAAGTGTTGGAGCCAGTCCAGAGGAGGCCACCAAGATGCTCAGGGGGCTGCAGCAGCTCTGCTATGAGGACAGGCTGAGAGAATTGGGGGTCTGCAGCCTGGAGAAGAGAAGGCTTCCAGGAGACCTTGGCGTGGCCTTCCAGGATCTGAAGGGGGCTACAGGAGGGCTTGGGAGGGACTACTGACAAGATCCTGTGATGACAGGAGGAGAAGGAATGGGTTTGAACTGGCAGAGGGGAGATTGAAACTGGATGTTAGGAAGAAGTTCTTTCAAGCAAGGGTGGTGAAACACTGGCACAGGTTGCCCAGGGAGGTTGTGGCTGCTCCCTCCCTGGAGGTGTTCAAGGCCAGGTTGGATGAGGGCTTGAGTGACCTGTTCTAGTGGGAGGTGTCCCTGGCTATGGCAGGGGGTTGGAACTGGCTGAGCTTTGAGGTACCTTCCAACCTAAACCATTCTGTGATTCGATGATTCTATGATTCATTCAGTTTTGTCAGGAATGGGGATGCTGCTGTTTGAGACTGGAACGAAGCACCATTGGGGAGGTCAAATGGCTAAAGAGCAAAGATCTGCAGTAGTTCCTCTGGTTTATCTCTTTCTGTGGAGGGGGAAGAACTGTGAAATACTGGCAGCAATGCAGTAGCATGAAAAGAAGTTAATCCAAGCACTTTCTCATTCTGATCTTCATCCAAGGGTCAGAAAACATTAGCCAAGGGTACGTTAGTAAAGCCTCCTTAGGAAGGAGACCAAATCTGAGAAAACAAATCTGCTATGGTCCTCCTAGGATGGACTCAATGATCTTAAATAGCTTTTCTGACCGAAACAGTTCTATGATTCTATGATTGCTAGTGTGGGTCACAGCAACTCCATGGAAGTTCCAGGTTTGGGGCAGAGTGGTTGGAGAGTTGCAGAAAAGGACCTGGGGCTGCTGTCTGACAGCAGTTGAAGATGAACTGGCATTGTGCCCTGGTGGCCAAGAACGGCACCAGCAGCCTGGCCTGGATCAGCAATGCTGTGGCCAGCAGGATTAGGGCAAGGATTGTCCCCCTGTACTGGGCTCCTTGAATCCTGGATTCAGTTTTGGGTGCCATACTCCAAGAATGACATTAAGGGGCTGAAGCATGTCCAGAGAAAGGCAACAAAGTTGAGGAAGGGTCTGGAGAGCAGGCCTGGGAAGGACTAAAATGGGTCAGTAGAGGAGGAGAACACTCTCTTGCTTGCTTCTAAGGTAAGTGTGAAAGTGTTTTTCCACTCTTCTGGCCTCCCTGCCCATCTGTCCTCAGTGCATGTAAGAAATGGAGAGCACAACTTGTTTTATTGCTTGTCCTTTTGCTGTGCACTCGGAAGTGAACCGGCTGGGAGGAAGCTTTTCCACAATGTTTCCATGGCAACTGTCAGCTCCCCAGCAGATTCTCCAAAGGGCACAAGCTGTGGATGCCTGTGAGTAATTGTCACGTTCATGTGCTTCAGAATCTTCTCCATGGGCTCCAGCAGATCTCTGAAATGGTTTCCTAGGTGACCGCATTTCTGCATGCTGTAGACAATAGCAGGCATGTTAGCAATGCTGAGCAGAGATTGCTGCAGCTCTTGCTGCAGTTGAGGCTGCATCTGCTGAAACTTTGGGATCATAGGTCCCTGTCTGGGGCATTTTCTTCCTAATGGAAAGCTGAGTCTACAAGAAAGCCAAGATAAGACCTTCAACAAGGGTAATGAGGGGGAGTGGACTGAAGCTTGTGGAGGAGAGATTGAGACTGGAGATGAGGAAGAAATGCTTTTGAGTGAGGATGGGGACACACTGGCATAGGTTGCTCAGGGAGGCTGTCGATGTCCCCCTCCCCAGAGGTATTCAAGGCCAGACTGGATGAAGCCTTGAGCAACCTGGGCTGGTGGCAGGTGTCCCTTCCCATGGCAGGGGTTTGGAACTGGTTGATCTTTAAAGTCCCTTCCAACCCAACCTATTCTATCAATCTATGATTTTGTAACTGATTTCCTAGGAAATATCTATTTTTTTTTCAGGACATGTTTAAGTAATTCCTTAATTTAAATCCTCATTCAATAAAAAAAAATCACACCACCAAACTTTTCAAAACATGAAGCCTCCAAGTTGTTCCAGAGGTGACTTCAGATTGTGCTAAACAGACAAACCACAAGCAGCAACATTTGCTTTCCTTAGGCTGTCTGATCTAATCCCTTCTGGGTGGGCAGATTTGCATATTGAAGTGTACCATCCAGTACGATTAAAAAAGAGGATGCTTGCAATGAGTATTAACTGGCAGGGCTTTGGAGTAGGAGTTAGAAGAGATTGGGCTGCTCTTAAAAAGGCAGCTCTGTGTATTTTACCAGAGCCTCTCTTCAAAACCTGGTTAGGAGCCACCGCTGAGCACGGTGGTTTCAAGTTAGGTGGCTTGCTCATTAACAGCCCTAGGAGATGTTGAAGGGCTCCCATCCTGCACTGAAGAGCTTTATCAGCACAAGGTGCTCAACTCTTTCTTTGTGTATCTCATCTCAAAGCTTTCACAAGAGCTGCTTGCAAAATGGTTCTGTAACGAAGCACTTCACACTTGGACACAGTCACTAATGGTGACCTTTACTAACAGAGAGGAAAAAAATCAGCTGCTGACACTGGGTTTATTCTTACAGAGTTACACAAGACTTGTGTGAATCCAGCTAAGCTTGCCCTTTGCATCCCTGAACTTCCTTATGCAGCAAAAGTTCATCCTTTGTGGGGGTGAATCATAAAATCATAGAATGGTTTATATTGGAAGGGACCTCGAAGCTCATAGGCAGGAACATCTCCCACTAGAACAGGTCACTCAAGGCCTCATCCAACCTGGTCCCGAACACCTCCAAGGAGGTTGTGGAGCACAGAAGCACAGAATGGGATCGTTGATCACATTCTGTGATTCTGTGCTCCACAACCTCCCTGAGCAACCTGTGCTGGTGTCTCACCACCCTCACTTGAAAGAACTTCTTCCTAACATCCAGTTCAAATCTCCCCTCTACCAGTTCAGACCCATTCCTCCTCCTCCTGTCATTACCAGACCTTGTCAATAGTCCCTCCCCAGACATCCTGTAGCCCCCTTCAGATCCTGGAAGGCCACTCCAAGGTCTCCTAGAAGCCTTCTCTTCTCCAGTCAAGCAGACCCCCAACTCTCTCAGCCTGTGCTCAGAGCAGAGCTGCTGCAGCCCTCATTCAGCTCCAAGCCCTGTGCGATGGGCAGGGACACCTCCCATTAGACCAGGCTGTTCAAAGCCTCATTCACTTAAACACTTCCCAGGCGGAGATGTCCACAACTTCTCTGGGCAACCCACTCCAGTGTCTCACACCCTCACAGTAAAGGACCACGCAGAGGGAGCGTGAGCGTGCAGCAGCAGGGAGCTGGCACTGCTGGGATGGCAAGCGGCACGTCGAGTTTTGTCCCAACAGGGCTCTCCAGTGGAGGCAGGAGTGTCCTTCTGCCTTTTACTGCCTCTGAGGAAGCTTAGCACTGGCAGGGCCCATTAATTTTTCATTTAGTCCTCTCTATGCTGCACTGCTGTGGTTTATGGGGACGTTGTGCTGAAATGAGGGCCTGTAAAACAGGAGCTGGGAGCTGGCACAGCCATTATCCCTGCCATGTATGCTGAAGCAGCAGTGAGTNAGCTGCTCTGCTGTCAGGAGAGACTGAGGGACTTGGGGCTGTTCAGTCTGGAGAGGAGAAGGCTCCCAGGTGACCTTATTGTGGCCTTTCAGTATCTGAAGGGGGCTACAAGAAAGCTGGGGAGGGATGTTTTAGGCTGTCAGGGAGTGATAGGACTGGAAGGCAATGGAACAAAGCTGGAAATGGGGAGAGTCAGACTGGATCTTAGGAGGAAGTTCTTAAGCATGAGAGTGGTGAGAGCCTGGCAGTGGCTGCCCAGGGAGGTGGTGGAAGCCTCATCCCTGGAGGTGTTTAAGGCCAGGCTGGATGAGGCTCTGGGCAGCCTGATCTAGTGTGAGGTGTCCCTGCCCATGGCAGGGGGATTGGGTCTGGCTGATCTTTGTGGTCCCTTCCAACCCTGACTGATTCTATGAAGCTCAGGCTCTCCTGCCTGCAGGCTGCACTCACAGCTGCTTGCTGTGTGCTGCTCACAAGTTAGGGCAGGTGGGATGGGTAAAGGGAAGTCTTTGTGGTGCTGATACTGTTAATGAGCACAACAGATAAGGTTTTATATGAGCAGGTTCCTGCTATCAGTTCCTTTTTTTCTCAGTGTCCAGCTGGAGCCCTCAGCACGGGAAGGAGGAGAACCTGCTGGAGAGGGTCTACAGGAGGCCATGAAGGTGATCAGTGGGCTGGGGAACCTCCTCTGTGGAGATGAGGTGGGATTGTTCAGCCTGGAGGGCAAGCTCCAGGGAGACCTTAGATCTAACATTTCAGTATCTGAAAGGTACCTCCAGGAATGCTGGGACAGGATGGTTTAGAAGGGCCTGTGAGGATAAGAGGTGGGGCAATGGTTTGAAACTGGAGCAGGTGAGATTTAGGTTGGACATCAAGAGGAAGTTCTGCACAGTAAGAGTGGTGAAGTCCTGAAACAGGTTGCGCAGAATCATAGAACAGTGTGGGCTGGAAGGGACTTCTAGAGGTCATGTAGTCCAGCACCCATGCAGTCAGCAAGGACATCCCCCCTAGCCCAGGTCCCCCAGGGCTCCATCAAGACCCAGATTGAATGTCTCCAGGAGAGGGGCTGCAACCACCTTCCTGGGCAACTTGTTCCAGTGCTCCACTACTGTCATAGTAAAGAACTTGTTCCAGAGAGGTGGTTGAGGCCACATCCCTGGAGATATTCAAGATTAGGATTGATGGGGCTCTGAGGAACCTGCTCTGGTTGGAGATGCCTCTGCTAGGTGCTGGAGGGTTGGCCGAGATGAACTTTTGAGGTCTCTTCCAGCCCCTAACATTCTGTGATTCTGTGAAGATGGCCTTCAAGGGTCCCTGATGCATCTTGTGATTCTGTGTACTGTATCAAAGGCAGAGCCAGGTCATCAAGCTCTGTTAAAACAGAGACCCTGCTGAAAAATACTTAGGTTGGTTAGCAGTGGCGGTGTTAAACCATGAGCTACGCTGGTTTTGTGCAGATACCTCCCCCACATGCTGAGAGGGAGTGCCCTTCTCCTGCTCTGTTGACAGGGATTTGGGGAAGCCAGGGCAGATGAGCTGCAGCTTCTGTGCTTTGGGGGCATAAGGAATTCTGAGCTGTAAATATTGCATTAGAGCAGCTCAAACTTCCAGGCCTGTGGCTTAAAGCATGATACACTACCGGGGGGAATAGAACGGATTTTGGTCTCAGGCGTGGCTGGGCTACAGGTAGGAGAGCAGCAACCCTCTCTTGCAATCTTGCTAGAGAGAATGTGATGCCTTGTAGCTGCTCTTGTCCAGTGCTGATTGAACTGCAAAATCTCTTTTAAAAGTGTCTGTTATGTGGGGAAGAAACTTTAGGACTTTACCATCATTGTTCGATGTGTTTTAGGTCCTTGATGCTGTCTGCTTGAAAGGGCAGATGATAGCTTCTGGAATGTAGCTGGACTGCAGCAATTTGGAGCTGGTGCTGAAGTAGCTTTGATATTGAGGTGTTTACTCTTTGACCACTTGTGAGTGTTTCTTGCTCTCTGCAGTTCATCTGTGTCACTCAGCTTCGGACTTACACTCTCCTGAGAGTGTGGTGGCTTAACTTTTAACTTCACTTGATTTGGACTGGTGGATTGGAAGGTATTTTGGGTTGGAAGGGATCTCAGGAGCTCTTTAATCCAAACAACTGCCTCAAGCTTTGTAGAGACTTCAGAGTTTTCCTTTAATTGTCTGAGGAACAGCCTTGTAGAGGAGTTGACTCCAGCTGAGGTGCTTGTGCTCTAGAAAAAGTTGCTGCCAGGTAGAGTGGCTGATCCTGCAGCCTCTTCCCCCTCTACTCTGCTCTGGTGAGACCTTACCTGGAATACTGTGTTCACTTCTAGGCTCCCCAGTTCAGGAGGGACAGGGATCTACTGGAGAGAGTCCAAGGGAGGGCTACAGAGATGATGAGAACAGGCTGAGAGAGTTGGGGCTCTGCAGCCTGCAGAGGAGAAGGCTTCCAAGAGACCTTGGAGTGGCCTTCCAGTAACTGAAGGGGGCTACAGGAGGGTTGGGGAGGGACTATTGACAAGGTCTTGTAATGACAGGATGAAGAGGAATGGGTTTGAACTGGCAGAGGGAAGATTGAAACTGGATATTAGGAAGAAGTTGTTTGCAGTGAGGATGGTGAGACACTGGCACAGGTTGCCCAGGGAGATTGTGGCTGCTCCCTCCCTGGAGGTGTTCAAGGCCAGGTTGGATGAGGGCTTGAGTGACCTGTTCTAGTGGGAGGTGTCCCTGGCTATGGCAGGGGGTTGGAACTGGCTGAGCTTTGAGGTCCCTTCCAACCTAAGACATTCTATGATGAAGGGGCTGGAGCCCTGTGAGGAGAGGCTGAGGGACCTGGGGTTGTTTGGTCTGCTGAAGGGAAGACTTAAAGGGGATCTGATCAATATTCATAAATGTCTGGAGGGGACTAACTCTCCTCAGTTGCACCCTATGACAGGGCAAGGGGTAATGGATGTAAACTACAGCACAGGAAGTTCCACCTCATCATGAGGAAGTTCTTTACTGGAAGGGTCCCAGGTCCCCGGCACAGGCTGCCCAGAGAGGTTGTAGAGTCTCCTTCTCTGGAGCCTTTCCAGCCCTGTCTGGATGTGTTCCTGTGTTCCTGTTCTAAGGTCCTGCTCTGGCAGGGGGTTTGGACTCGATGATCTATGGAGGTCACTTCCAACCCCTAACATTCTGTGATCTTGCATTCCTGAAGCTTCGCTCCCTCAACCAACACCCCCCCGGGAGATAACGAAAAGCTGATGAAGCACAGGAGGAAGTTCCTAGTCAGCAGACTGCAGTGGTGGTGAATCAGGTTTTCATAGCTCGCTAACCTCTTAACCATTTAATAAATCCAAGAGATCCCTTCAAGGATAAGGTAGCTCCGGCACCTACCCAGGCAGGCTCCGGCACCTAACCAGGCAGGTTCTACCTGCTGTCATCTTTCTTAAAACTGACCCCCGCACACTAGGAGCAATTACCCAGCTAACAAAGTGGAGACAATGCCTCCTCTTGTGCCACTCCGTCCCCGGAGCTGAGGGATTAGTGGTTGCCATGGCGATATTGCTTGAGATGCTGATAGCAAGAATGGTTGTGATTAAGTGACAGAGGATTGGCCCTGGAGGGTTTTCTCCTCCTTTTCCTATGGATTTTCTCGGTTAATCATGGGACCTTGCATTGACAGGTTGAGGAATTGGCTTCTCTGAGCAGCCTCGGGCACTGTGATTACTTGCTGTGGTAAATTGGCACCTCGGGAATGGAGTAGATCCTAAGGACTCGTTGGTAAATGAGCTGCTGTGCTGATGAGATAGCTGTGCATAAAGATCTGCAGCAAAACGGAAAAACCAAACACTTTTGCAGGGGATGAACACCTCAGGATCTCCTATGAGCTTGCTTTTTGAGCTGTCATATCACCTCTGGGAAGGTGACACTCTGGGTTTGTGTTTCAGACCTGTGTCTTGCTCCTTCAGCCGGTCCTCGGGTAATTGCTGCTGGACACCAAGTTTTGGGGCTTGGCAGATGAAGAGTTACAAAGCTGAGAGCCTTGACAGGAAAGGGTAGCTGGGGAGCTGGTCTAACCAGACAACTAATGTCCCCAGGAGGCCCTCTTAGCACCTCAGCCATGATCTTGGAATCATAGAATGGTAGGGGTTGGAAGGGACCTCCACAGATCATCCAGTCCCGTTGCCCTGCCAAAGCAGCATCACCCAGGGCAGGGCACACAGGAATGCATTCAGGTGGGTCTTGAATGTCTCCAGGGGAAACTTGACAACCTCTCTGGGCAGCCTGCTCCAAGGCTGCAACACCCTTTCAGGCAGCAGAGAGCCCTGCAGAGGGACCTTGACAGGCT
>WAAF01019479.1:6368-46085 GCA_013400475.1 Tricholaema leucomelas
ATTCTATTCTATTCTATTCTATTCTATTCTATTTGAGACTACAGTGACAGGACAAGGGGCAACAGTTTGAAATTAGAGCAGGGTAGGTTGGACATTAGGAGGAGGTTCTTTACTATGGTAAAGGTGGTAGGATACTGGAACAGGTTGCCCAGGGGTGTGGTTTGAGGCCCCATTTCTGAAGATGTTCAAGATGAAATTTGATGAGGCCCTGAGCAACCTGATCTAGCTGGAGATGTCCCTGCTGTCTGCAGAGGGGGATGGACCTTAGAGGGTCCCTTCCAACAGGATGCATTCTATGACTCTGTGATTCAGCTCTTCCTAACTGCCATAGTTAGGACACTCAGCTGAAAAAGGTAGAAAGACTATGTTCACAGAGTCCCCCTCAGTTATCTCAGCCCTCTGACCCCTCCGAATCACAGAATGTCTGGGGCTGGAAGGGACCTCCAAAGCTCAGCCAGTCCAACCTCTTTGCCAGAGCAGATCACACAGGAGCACATCCAGGCAGGTTTTGAGTATCTCCAGAGAAGGAGACTCCACAACCCCCCTGGGCAGCCTGTTCCTGTCTTCTGTCACCCTCACAGGGAAAAAAATCCTCCTCATGTTTCCATGGAACTTCCTCTGCCTCAACTTCCACCCAGTGCCCCTTGTGCTGTCACTGAGCATCACCCAGCAGAGCCTGGCTCCAGCCTCCTGGCACTCACCTTTACATCTTTATAAACATTGCTGAGGTCACCTCTCAGTCTCCTCTTCTCCAAGCAGCACAGCCCCAGCTCCTCAGTCTCTCCTTGCAGACAGGAATGTCTTTTTCTCCAGAACCTGGTCACGCAGAGCCACCTCCCTTCCCCTGGAAAGGGATCGCATCGCTCACGCAGCCAGCACTGACAGACAGCTGGGGCCAGCTTCTGATCCCTGCAGAAAGCCAACAGTGCCAAACCACACAGCTCAGCTCAAAGGAGCTGCTTGGCAAACCATGACTCTGCCCACACACTGGCTCAGCTGCAGCCACAGAGGTTCACTGAGGCAGCTGAGGTGAATGAACTCCCAGCTGTTGAGCACATCACACGAGCAGCCCCTGACAGCACACACAACGGAGGAGGATACAGGTACCAGAAGCATGTGAGCCACGGGAGCTTAATTAATGGGGAATTATTTCCCAGCCAGTTTGCACTCCCATAAGTGCTCTTGTAGGAGAGGATTTATAAATAAAAGATCTGTAATTGCAGGCCTGGAAGACAGAATTTTTTCCAAGAGCAGGAAGCAAGCTATTACCAGCAGCAATTCGATTTTGTAGCCCTTGCACAGCACTACGTTTGTCCCTTAGAAGGTGGCACAAACCCCACTTCTTGCCTCTGGCCTACAGGAGTAGGAATTCCAGCCTCTGGAAATGTAATGCCCACATTTGCTGGATGCTGCATCAAACTTGCACTGGTCTCAAGTGGGATAAACAGCTGGCCCTGCAAATTCCACCTGGGATTGGACAGAAATTACTAGAAAGAAAGGTTTCTTTTCCCCACAAGTTATATCCTGCAGCTACAAGGTTGTTATTACTTCCCTAGTGAAGCACAAGAAATAACAAACAGGATTTATCTTGTTCTCCTGAATCCACCTACCTCGAGTGAGAGCTGAAAATATGATTGAAAACAAAGGGATAAGATAAAATCATCTTTGAGCGTGTTCCCAAGCAGTACTTTTCCCAACAAGTGACCCAACAATAGAATCAGAGAATTGTTTTGGTTTATTGAGTCCAACCATTGACCTAGAATCATACAATCAAGCAGGTTGGAAGAGACCTCCAAGATCATCCAGTCCAACCTAGCACCCAGCCCTAGGCAATCAACCAGACCATGGCACTAAGTGCCTCAGCCAGGCTTTGCTTCAACACCTCCAGGGATGGTGACTCCACCACCTCCCTGGGCAGCCCATTCCAATGCCAATCACTCTCTCTGCCAACAACTTCCTCCTAACACCCAGCCTAACACCACCGTGGCCATTAAACCAAGTCCCCAAGTGCCATGTCCACACATTTCTTTGAACACCTCCAGGGATGGTGACTCCACCACCTCCCTGGGTAGCCTGTTCCAATGCCTGACCACTTGTGCAGCAAAGAAACTGATCCTCATGTCCAACCTAAACTGCTCCTGGCACAACTTCTGGCCATTGCCTCTCATCTCATCATCTGACACTAGAGAGCAGAGACCAAGCCTCACCGGGTTGCAGCCTTCTTCAGGGTGTTGTAGACAAAGAGCAATAAGGTCTCCCTTCAGGCTCCTTTTCTGCAGGCTGAACACCTCCAGCTCTCTCAGCTGCTCCTCATCAGCCCTGTTCTCCAGACCCTTCCCCAGCTTTGCTGCCCCTCTCTGGACCCACTCCAGCCCCTCAATGCCTTTCCTGCAGTGGGAAGATAACTGCTTTTACATTATTTTTGTCATCTTAGTGAAACACTGAAATGTAGTTATTATGTCTTCCTTTCATTGAGTCGCACTGCTGCCATGCTGTCAAGTGGCTGCGTTTAAAAACACTGTGCCAAGCAGCAAGTCACCTCATAGATGAGAATTCAGAACACCTGGGATAAAAATCATGAAGGAGATTTATTCAGGATAACCTGAACACTGCCCAAAAGGCATCTTTAAAGCTTGGTAATCCTCAGCTGGAAAATAAATTAAAACAAGCAGCCAGGGCTGAGCAGGCACTGCAGAGCAATCTGAGTCAACACAGCATTACCTTTGCATAGTGAGCTGAATTATTGAGCTGCCTCCTGAATACTTCTGAGGAGCTGACACAACCTGGCTTGTGGCCAGCAAGCCACTTTTAGCTTTCACTCCCAGCAGAGAAGACCTTTAACCCCTTTTGCAACAAATCCTGTTTTCAAAACGCATCCTTTCAGTTGGATACAGATTTGCTATTTAGGAAAACAAACCTTTTATTTTCTTCCACCTAAAAGTACCACCTGGACAAGACTCCTTAGGAAACCTTGAGTTTGAAGAGCTCCCAATAAGATCTCAGCTATTAAATAATACCCTGCAGCAACAAATTCTCTATACCTCTAAGACAGCATCAGAGTCACAGCTCACTATGACTGGTTACTTGTGCTGCTGCAAGTTAGCCACCACTGTCCAGAGGAGGAATCATAGAATCAGCCAGGTTGGAAGAGACCTCCAGGATCATCCAGGCCAACCTAGCACCCAGCCCTAGACAACCAACCAGACTATGGCACTAAGTGCCCCATCCAGGCTTTGCTTCAACACCTCCAGGGATGGTGACTCCACCACCTCCCTGGGCAGCCCATTCCAATGCCAATCACTCTCTCTGACAACAACTTCCTCCTCACATCCAGCCTAGACCTCCCCTGCCACAACTCGAGACTCTGTCCCCTTGTTCTCTTGCTGCTTGCCTGGCAGAAGAGCCCAACCCCACCTGGCTACAGCCTCCCTTCAGGTAGCTGCAGACAGCAATGAGCTCTGCCCTGAGCCTCCTCTTCTGCAGGCTGCACACCCCCAGCTCCCTCAGCCTCTCCTCACAGGGCTGTGCTCCAGGCCCCTCACCAGCTTTGTCGCCCTCCTGTGGACACCTTCCAGCACTTCAACATCTCTCTTGAATGGAGGAGCCCAGAACTGGACACAGCATTCAAGTGTGGCCTGAGCAGTGCTGTGTCCAGGGGCAGAATAACCTCCCTTGTCCTGCTGGTCACACTGCTCCTCAGCCAGGCCAGGGTGACCCCAGGAGATGACCCCAGTGTCTCCAGCCACCTGCCACCAGAAAAAACTCTCCCCCCACGCTGGCACTTCTGTCTGTCAGATGGGATGTTAGCTATATTGCTCCTCACACAAAGAAAACGCAGTGCAATCTGCCTCCCAGCTCCCATCCTGGCCATTGGATAATGATCATAGAATCACAGAATGTCAGGGGCTGGAAGGGACCTCCAGAGCTCATCCAGTCCACACTCCCTGACAGAGCAGGTCACCTAGAGCAGGTCACACAAGAACACACAGAATCGCAGGATGGTTTAGGTTGGAAGGGACCTCAAGGATCATCCAGTTACAACTCCCTGCCATAGGCAGGGACACATCCAGGCAGGTTTTGAGTATCTGCAGAGAGGGAGACTCCACAGACACCATGGGCAGCCTGTTCCAGTCTTCTTCCACCCTCACAGAGAAAAAAAATCCTCCTCATGTTTAAATAAAACTCTCTACACCTCAGCTTCCACCCATTGCCTCTTGTCCTGTCATTGGGCATCACCTAGCAGAGCCTGGCTCCAGCCTCCTTGCATTCAGCTTTTACCTAAAGTGCAGGCTGACAGGAGAAAGGCTGGGGAAAAGAGCTGGAGCAGCAGCAGCACCAGCCAGGGCTCAGGAGCTCCACCGCTGCTGGAGGCTGCAGCCAGCTGGGAGCACCCACCAGCACCATGGAAATCAGGACTTCCTCTTACTTGAGAGCAACCCACTTGCTCCTCCTCTTCCAGCTCTTTCCAAATCCGTGGGGCTCAAGAATAGGACAGGGAGGTGGAAAGGCCCTAAGACTCCTCCAGCTCCTCTCCATCCTCATCTCTCCATGGGCAGCCTCGGCAAGGACACTGCCCACGGGACACACGTTGCGCGGCTGCTGCATTACCAGCGGCACAGGGCAGCCTTTGCTTGCTCCTTCCATGGCAAAGCTTAATGCCAGCAGGATCAGCACCATCCTTCCAGCCCACCAGTGCCCTGCACACCACGTGGCAGCTCGCAGATTTGGGTCTCGATTACTTAACTGCTTATGCAACAGCACAACACTGAGCGTTCGGAGAGCAGTGGCATCCTCCTGCCGTTCAACTGAACCGCTGGGATGATGAAGCTCTGCTCGTGATCAGGAGCAAAAAGGGATTTCATTTGCTACTCTGTACAACACTAGCCTGAAAATGGGCATCACTTCCCCTTTCCTGGGTCTTTCAACTCAGGTTAACAAAGTTAAAATAATCTTTTCACACTTGAGTTCCTCTGGCAAAAAATTGTTTCTTCCATCTTTTCTCAGCCAATGTTAAGTTTGAAGCTCAGCAGACCTCTCTGCTTTGTCAGAGGCACAAAACCATCCGAGCAAGGAATCAGACAGAGGCTACTCTAATGGAGAATACCGAATCACAGAAAGGCTTAAGTTGGAAGAGACCTCAAAGCTCACCCATTTCCAACCTCCTTCCACAGGCAGGGACACCTCCTACCAGAATAGGTCTTTCAAGGCCTCGTTCAACCTGGCCTTGAACACCTCCAGGGAGGTTGTGGACGCCAGAATCTGTGATGGCAGGGGGTTAGAAGGGGATGGTCCCTCCCAACCTAAACCATTCTATGATTACCTTTTCCCCCCCACCTCCATTCCTCTTTCATATTGCATTTCAATTCTTTGTTTCCCCTTTTATACTAAATTTTCTTTTTCTCCTCTCCTTTTTTTTTTCCCCCCATCACATTTTGTTTGGCTTTTCTCCACTCAGAACTTCTTTTTTGATTCTTTTACCACTTTCTGGGTCAAGCTTAAATACCCAGTGGCAAACTCTGCTGTCATTTGATAAACACATTAGCTTGATTATATTTCACTTTGTGGTATCTTTTCCAGTTTAACTTCAAAGCAAACCAGCTCAGTGATACAAACAAATCCTAAAGCAAAGTTAAGCTTGCTCCATAGAACCCTTCTGTTCCTTTGGACCTGAGGAAAATGTTTGCTTAGATTGGTAATAGAGGATTTATTCTGTGCACTGCTTACTGTCTGTGCAGGCCAGATTTTCTGAGTGTTAGAGAATAACTTTAGCCCTAAACTTCAAACAAAACTGTTGCCAGCATAAAGAATTTGTTTTAATCCTACCATATGTGATGGATGAGCTGAGAAGCTCTGTGCAAGAGTTGCCTTCCCTCTTTCTGTTCAGAAAGAAGGTAGGACTCTGCTGCAAAGAGCTGAAGCACCCAACCTGGTTTCATACCTGGTGTGTTGTGGGAGCCAGTGCCAGAGGTGAGAAAAAGAATCAGAAGTGGAAGCTCCTGGTGTCAGCCCCTGGCTTGGAAACACTCAATTTACCAAC
Source organism: Tricholaema leucomelas (assembly GCA_013400475.1). Taxonomy (NCBI): domain Eukaryota; kingdom Metazoa; phylum Chordata; class Aves; order Piciformes; family Lybiidae; genus Tricholaema lacrymosa; species Tricholaema leucomelas. The sequence continues at coordinate 12,406 of WAAF01019479.1, forward strand.
ACAACTGCAGCCCTCTGAGATGGTTTGGGAGTTCCCCACCCCCCTACTCTTACGGAATCACCCAAACCAGACTCAGCTGGGTGGAAGTTAAGGAACAAAGCCTTACATTCACAGCTGAGCACAATATACTAGCAGATAATTACAATATATGCAGCTAGACATAGCAATATACAAGTTAAAGGTAATACAGAAACACAACAGCCCTGCCAGAAATCAGAGTCCCCAGGAGGAGCTCCCAACCACACTTCCACCTTCTTTCCATCCCTTTACCTTATCCCAGAGTCTGCCTTATGTACAAGGTGAGTTTGGAGGATCAGCAAGGGGGGTTAGAAGCAGGATTAGTCACACAGAATCAGCCCAGGGAGAAACACAGACTCCAACAGACAGAGACACACACTCTGTCTTATCTGTGCTTGTGTTCTTGTTTTTATCCGTCTCAGCAAGCCCATGAGTGAAGCAGACATCACCACTGTTTACTTTTCACAGTATATAATCTAATTTCTCTCATTAAAATATTCCAATTTGCCTCAAACCAGCACACCCTCTGGGAAAAATAACACTGAGATGAGTCAGAGAATGGAATGGGTGGGAGGGGACCTCCAAAGGTTATCTAGACCTCTGCAGTCAGCAGGGGCATGAAGATGCTCAGAGGGCTGCAGCAGCTCTGCTATGAGGACAGGCTATGAGAGATGGGGCTCTGCAGCCTGGGGAAGAGAGGTCTTCCAGGAGACCTTGGAATGGCCTTCCAGTATCTGAAGGGGGCTACAGGAGAGCTGGGGAGGGACTATTGACAAGGTCTTGTAATGACAGGATAAGGAGGAACAGGTTTGAACTGGCAGAGGGAAGATTGAAACTGGATGTTGGGAATAACTTCTTTGCAGTGAGGGTGGTGAGACACCGGCACAAGGCTGCCCAGGGAGGCTGTGGATGACAGAAGCACAGAATGGGATCACATTCTGTGATTCTGTCATCCACAACCTCCCTGGAGGTGTTCAAGGCCAGGTTGGATGAGGCCTTGAGCAACCTGTTCTAGTGGGAGGTGTCCCTGCCTTTAGTGGGGGGGTTGGAACTGGATGAGCTTCGAGATCACTTCCAACCTTAACCATTCTATGATTCTATCCTCAACTAGATAGGTTGCCCAGGTCTTTGATACCTTCATCCCCTTAGCAAGCTGGTTGAAGTGCTGTTGTTTGACATGGCTACGAATGTGAGTACAAGCAAGCATAGGACTGGTTGCCTCGTTCAGAGGAATCAGAAGCTGAGCCCTCAGCAGCTCTCCAGGCTGTCCTGCTCTCCAGCAGAACTGGAGCTGCTGTGAGGCAACCAGCTGGCAGGGCTGCCTGCAGTGCTTTCTGAAGGCTGTCTGCCTGCAGACCTAGTGGAGAGGCTCGTGGATGTGGCTCTTTTCTAGAAGCAGGCTGGTCTATTGCCCTGTGGGTTAATTGATTAACTTCATTTTTAAAGTCACTGGTGTCAGAAGTGGTCACTAGGCTGTCACTTAGTATGGCACGTCTGGGTTTCCTCGTTTTTATGGTGTGCACTCATGCTGGCTCAGAGCAGCAGCGCTGTGTGAACGCAGCACTTGAACTGAGCTCACTGCTCTTTGGCGTCGGCGCAGCTCCGGACCTGTGCACCTCAGCAGAGCTTGCACTGGGCCTGCTTCGGAGTCAGACTCTGTGCTGGAACTGAACAAACCTACAAATCATAGAATCAACCAGGTTGGAAGAGACCTCCAAGCTCAGCCAGTCCAACCTAGCACCCAGCCCTAGACAATCAACCAGACCATGGCACTAAGTCCCTCATCCAGGCTTTGCTTCAACACCTCCAGGCACGGTGACTCCACCACCTCCCTGGGCAGCCCATTCCAATGCCAATCACTCTCTCTGCCAACAACTTCCTCCTAACATCCATCCTAGACCTCCCCTGGCACAGCTTGAGACTGTGTCCCCTTGTTCTTCCTAACACCTAATCTGAATCTACCCACGTCCAGTCTTGCTCCATAAATCACTGAGACCCTTCAGAATCCTAGAATCATTCAGACTGGAAAGGACCTTTAAGATCCTCATGTTGAACTGCTAACCAAGCACAGTGTCCTCCTTTCATATGCTCTTAGATGTGTGTTTCATGCAGGAATGGGCCTGCTGCAGAGTCCACAGCAGCAGAACACAGAAATGGCAGCTGCTCAGCAAAATGGCTGCTCTTGTGCATGGGGTCTCCCTTCTCTCCAGCCAGCTCTGAAGAGGTTTGTTGCCAGGAGCAACTTGTCTGCATTACTTGGTGACAGGGTAATTGCTCTGCCTGCCTTGACACCTGGGTTCCTCTGAAGGCTCTTCCATGCTCACAGCTCTGCCGTCTCTGCAGAGCTGAATAATTGCAGCACACAACACGAGCCTAGGCTATGAATTGAAGGTGATGTCAGGGCAGCAGTGCATCAAATACCTCTCTAGATAAAGCCAGAAACAGCACTGCACTGTTTGGTGCCCTTTTGCTGCTTCTTTGGAGTATCACTGTGCAATGGAAAAGCTGGAGGGAAGAACAGAGGCAGTGGTGCTGTCCTTCTCCTTCCTTCCTTCTCCTTCACAGAATCATAGAATCAGAGAACGTTAGGGGCTGGAAGGGACCTCCAAAGCTCATCCACTCCAACCTCCCTGCCAGAGCAGGAACACCTACAGCAGATCACACAGGAACACATCCAGGCAGCTTTTGAATATCTCCAGAAAGGGAGTCTCCACAACCCCTCTGGGCAGCCTGTTCCAGGGTTCTATCACCCTCATAGGAAAAAAAAAAAATCTTCCTCATGTTTAAATGAAACCTCCTATGCCTCAGCTTCCATCCACTGCCCCTTGTGCTGTCACTGGGCATCACCCAGCAGAGCCTGGCTCCAGCCTCCTGCCACTCACCTTTACATCTTTATGACCATTGATCGGGTCATTGATGGTTTAGGTTGGAAGGGACCTCAAAGCTCATCCACTTCCAACCCTCTGCCATAGGCAGGGACACCTCCCACTAGAACAGGTTGCTTAAGGCCTCATCCAACTTGGCCTTGAACACCTCCCTGGGCAACCTGTGCCAGTGTCTCACCACCCTCACTGCAAAGAACTTCTTCCTAACGTCCAGTTTCAGTCTCCCCTCTGCCAGTTCAAACCCATTCCTCCTAATCCTGTCGTTACCAGACCTTGTCAATAGTCCCTCCCCAGCCCTCTTGTAGCCCCCTTCAGATACTGGAAGGCCACTAAAAGGTGTCCTGGAAGCCTTCACTTCTCCAGCCTGATGTGTTCTCAGTGCCTGTGGTTTTAACAGCATTAAAGGAGGCTGAGGCAGAACAGAGATAACATTTTTGTTCTAGTTTAAAATCCTGCTACATCAGGTCAGTCAACTTTTAAGCTCCCTCAGCTCCTGGCATTTAATATCTTAGACTTGCTTCTTCATTTACAACCCAAGCTGTTCTTACTGGCCTCTCAGTCAGTCAGGAACACCGAATCACAGAAACATCCAGGTTGGCAGAGCCTCTCAGGATCACCAAGTCCAACTTACTGCATTCAGTGCTCCCCAGTTTAAGAGAGACAGGGATCTGCTGGAGCAGGTCCAGCAGAGGGCTACGAGGATGATGAGGGGACTGGAGCACTGCCTGATGAGGAGAGGCTGAGGGACCTGGGGCTGTTTAGTCTGGAGAAGAGAAGACTGAGAGGGGATTTAATCAATGTTTATCAATATCTGAGGGCTGGGGGTCAGGAGAGGGAGGACAGGATGTGCTCACTGCTCCCTGGGATAGGACAAGGAGCAATGGATGGAAGCTGCAGCACAGGAGGTTCCAGCTCAACACAAGGGGGAACTTCTTTCCTGTAAGGGTCCCAGAGCACTGGCACAGGCTGCCCAGAGAGGCTGTGAAGTCTCCTTCTCTGGAGCCTTTCAAGGCCTGTCTGGCTGTGTTCCTGTGTGACCTGAGTTAGACTGTATGGTCCTGCTCTGGCAAGGGGGTTGGACTCGATGATCTCTTTGGGTCCCTTCCAACCCCTAACATCCTGTGACCCATGGTGTGCTCCCCGCAGGTCAGTGTGAAGGGAGTCAATCCAGGGAGCAGAGAGGCTCCTGGACTCACTGCCTAGTCTTGCTGTTGGGCTCTGGGCTCACTGCTCTTGTGATCAGCAGGACCCTCCAGGAACTCCTTCCCTCAGGCTGCTGTCACACAATAAATTAGTGGCTCTGGATTAACCCCCAGGAGACTGACTGAGTATATAGCCCAGCTGCTAATGTGACAGGTTATGCTTGTGAGATGCTTTCTCTGCAGAACAAACAGGGCACAATGCAGGCAGTGGGGTGCAAGCCTCTCACACTTCTTTTCCCCAGTATGTATCCAGCCTGACAGGACACTCCATCCCCAGTGGTGTAGACTGTTGTCTGATCCCCTTCAGTGGTTGGTTTTGTGGAGCATGCTGAAAAGAAAGCTGCTCTATAGACCAGTGATGTCCCTCACATTTCATTTTGACCTCTCCTGACCTGAGGTGGATTTGAATCTACAACTGACAGGGCTCAGTATCCCGTTACTAATCTCCTGAGCCACCCAGTTGCCCCATAAATCTGTAAGTGATATGTTTAACAAAGTGGAGATTAACACAACACTGCCAGGGTAGAATGAAGACATAGTCATGTCTTGAACCAGAGCTGGTTCACGTTACACTTCTGGAGGTGGAGCTGAATGTCAGCATCTTGCTTGGGACTTCATAAACATTGCTTCATTTCATCTTTTGAAATATCAACCTAGATTTTTGCTTTTGGTTGGCATATTGAAGAGTTGAGAGCCCTGGGGCTGTGGAGCCTGCAGAAGAGCAGCCCCAGAAGGGATCTGAGCAATGCTCAGCAAGAGATAAAAGATCTGTGGGGGGCAAGAGGATGGGGCCAGACTAATGTCGGTGGTGCCCAATGACAGGACAAGGGGCAGTGAGCAGAAACTGGAAGCAAAGAGGTTGCCTGTGAAGATAAGGAGAAAGTTGTTCGGTGTGAGGGTGCTGGAGCCCTGCAGCAGGCTGCTCAAAGAGGTTGTGGAGTCTCTTTCTCTAGAGAGCTTCCAACCCCACCCGGCCATTGTGCCACTGGGCAAGCTGCTGTGGCTGCCCCTGCTTTAGAAGGAGGTTTTGACTGGATGAGGTCCCTTCGAATCTCCATCATGTTGGAATTCTGAGATTATCAATACTGACGATCAGCACCCATGAATGACTTGGTCTGACTCCTTTCCCATTGCTGCTGTAGGAAGCTGTCTGAGGATGGGGTTTATTACCTTATTTTCTGGCTATGAAATGTTTTGTTTTGGTAAAAGAAAATTGCAGTATTCTTTAAATAACAAAGCACCTGAAATTTAAAACCACTTTTTTTTTTTTTGCTTATCTACAAACTAGGCAATAAAAGCATTGTCACCTCCTTCAACTGCTGGAGCAGGTCCAGAGGAGGCCACAAAGACAAACAGAACCTCCCCTGTGGGGACAGGCTGAGAGAGTTTGGGCTGTTCAGCCTGGAGAAGAGAAGGCTCTGGGGACACCTTAGAGCAGGCTTCCTTGTGGTGATAGGCTGAGAGGGAATGGATTTTAGCTGGAAGAGAGGAAATTTAGACTGGAGATTAGGAAAGAATTCTTCCCAGGGAGGGTGGTGAGACAGTGGAACAGGCTGCCCAGGGAGGATTTGGATGCCTCCTCCTTTGAAGTGTTCAATGCCAAGTTTGGATAAGGCCTTGATCAACCTGGTCTGATGGAAGGTGTTCCTGTCCATGGCAGAAGGAGTGGAACTAGCTAATCCTGAAGGTCTCTGACAACCCAACCCATTCTGTGAATCTATGAATTATGTTTAAATAGAACTTCCTATGTTCAAATTTGTGCCTGTTGCCTCTTATCCTGTCACTGGAAACCACTTGTAATGAACAAGAGTCATCTTTTGTTGTAACACGACTGTGTGTTATCACAGAATCATAGAAACATTGAGGTGGGAAATGCCTCTCAGGATCACCAAATCCAACCCCTATCCCTACTCTACAAGGTGCACCTCAAACCATATACCCAAGTATACATCCAAACCACCCTCAAACACACCCAGGACTGGTGACTTCACCACCTCCCTGGGCAGCTTATTCCAGTGCCTGACCACTCTTTCCCTGAAAAACCTTTTCCTATTGTCCAATCTAAACCTACCCAGTGGCTGCTTGAGGTCATTGCCCCCTGTTCTATCACTAATGACCTGTGAGCAGAGCCCAGCAGCAGCCTCTCCACAATGTCCCTTCAGGTAGCTGTAGACAGCAATGAGGTCTGCCCTCAGCCTCCTCTGTTTCACACTAACCATTCCCAGTTCCTTCAGTCTCTCCTCATCAAATTTGTTCCCCAGGCCCTTCCCCAGCTTCATTGCCCTCCTCTGCACTGGCTCCAGCACCTCCACATCCCTCTTGTAATGAGGTGCCCAAAACTGAACATAATATTCAACGTGTGACCCCACCAGAGCAGAGTCCAAGGGGGCAATCACCTCCCTGCTCCTTCTGGCCTCAGCATTTCTAATCCCAGTCAGGATGCCACTGGCTTCCTTGGCCACCTAGGCACACTGCTGGCTCACATTCAGTTGCTTGTCCTTTACAACCCCCAGGTCTGTTTATGAGCTGATGCACTGCAGGTATAGATAGCTACATAGATTTATACATCCTCCAACCGCATTCTGTGCTGCCCTCACTAGTTTCCAGTGTCTCCAAGGACAGCTGCTCAGCTATTTGTAGTACACAGCAAAGTATTTTAAAAAAAAAAGGCCAGATGAACTTTCCTCAGCAATAATCTGTTCCAAAAATCTCCTAAGTGAACAATACAACATCTGAAAGCTCTTGGAGAAGTTGCAGCATTATCCACATCTCGCTCTTTGGCCTAAATACAGAAATTGAAGCAATTCAGGGGAACTCTGGAGCCAAGAAAAGAGATTACAACCACAGAAAAATCCAACTTCTCTTACCAGCTTTGCTAAAAATATTCCCTAACCCAGTTACCCCAATTCAGAGAACATCCTCTGCTAAGTGAAAGAATAATACAGCAGGCAGAATCGTGCCAGTGAAGCAGAGATTCGGCTTCCCCAATGTGACTTTACAAGTCAATTTTCACCCCTCAGAACCAGAGGTCATCTTTATCTCCCAGGCTGTCACAAGCACAGTTAAACACAAAAGACCAAGCTGCAACAACAATATCTAAAGCAGGGCAGGAATGCTTTGGTCAGGAGTCCAGAGCAGGTTGTTGCAAGCCCTTGGACCATTTGACATACAACAAAATGTGGGTTTCGGTATCACATCCTCTTCAAGCAATGGAAATGTTTAACAACAGCTTCAAATCAACCACAGCTCTTCAACAGACAAGGGGGCACAGACTCAAGCTGTGCCCGGGGAGGTCTAGGCTGGATGTTAGGAGGAAGTTGTTGGCAGAGAGAGTGATTGGCATTGGAATGGGCTGCCCAGGGAGGTGGTGGAGTCGCAGTCCCTGGAGGTGTTGAAGCAAAGCCTGGATGAGGCACTTAGTGCTATGGTCTGGTTGACTGGATAGGGCTGGGTGCTAGGTTGGACTGGCTGAGCTTGGAGGTCTCTTCCAACCTGCTTGATTCTATGATTCTAAGAATCCTACTGCTCCTTGACCCAGAAGAGTCTCTTCCAGCAGCCAAGGGCATCTCCTATCCATCATTAGAAGTAGGTAGTGAGGAAGATTTCTTTTAGCAGAGAGTGGAGCACTGGGGGAAAAAAAAATGAACCACTTTTAGCAAAGACATCTAAGAGGACTACTATTAAATATTTAAGTCCTCAGCTCAGAATACTCATTTCTCATGGGGGAAAAAAATTTCCAACATTCCTGGTTTCAATTAGACTCCATCTCATAATTTGAAAACATGCACTTCCAGAAGCTGTCTTAGGACCAATTATCAATATTCTAACAGGAATCTGATAACAACAACAACAACAACAACATCTATTTCCAGGGCATGCCATAGAAAGTCAAGAACCAAAATGGTCATATATATATATATATATATATATGTGATAGGTGGGACTGGATGATGATAGGTAGGAATGGATGAGCTTGGAGGTCTCTTCCAACATGGATGATTCTATGATTCTATTGATCTGTTGGAAGATAGGAGAGCCCTGCAGAGGGACCTAGACAGGCTGGATGGGTGGGCAGAGGCCAATGGGATGAGATTTAACAAGGCCCAGTGCAGGGTTCTGCACTTTGGCCACAACAAAGCCAAGCAGCACTACAGGCTGGGGACAGAGTGGCTGAAGAGCAGCCAGGAGGAAAGGGACCTGGGGGTACTGGTGGATAGTAGGCTGAAGACGAGCCAGCAGTGTGCTCAGATGGCCAAGAGAGCCAATGGCATCCTGGCCTGTATCAGGAGNGAGAGTGATTGGCATTGGAATGGGCTGCCCAGGAAGGTGATGGAGTCACCATCCCTGGAGGTGTTGAAGTAAAGCCTGGATGGGGCACTTAGTGCCATGGTCTGGTTGACTGGATGGGGCTGGGTGCTAGGTTGGACTGGATGATCTTGGAGGTCTCTTCCAACCTGGTTGATTCTATTCTATTCTATAACAGATATTCTATTCTATTCTGTATAGCAATGGCTTGGCTGTCTCCAGCAGATAAATAAAGAATAGAATAGAATAGAATCAACCAGGTTGGAAATACCTGCAATTCCACATATTTAAGATGCCCAAGGATCCCATCTGTGGGTATTTTGAGGTAAAGGATATTTTGCTGTTGTGTTGGTTTGAGTTTTTTTTTTATTCAAGATTTTCATACTTGAAAGCCCAATAAAGTTGACCAAAGGTGGTTTTCCCAGTTCCCAAAGCTATCATAGAACCACAAAATGCCAAGGGCTGTAAGGGATCTCTAAAGATCATCTGGTCCAGCCCCCCTTCTAGAGCAGGATCACCTAGAGCAGGTCACACTGGAATGCATTCAGATGTTTTTTTAATATCTCCAGAGAGGGAAACTCCACAAACTCCCTGGGTTCCAGTCTGTTCCAAGGTTCTGTCACCCTCACAGGGAGAAAAATTATTCCTCAGGTTCACATGAAACCTTCTATGCCTCAACTTCCACCCATTGCCCCTTGCCCTGATATTGGGCATCACCCAGCAGAGCCTGGCTCCAGCCTCCTGCCACTCACCCTTTATGTATTGATAAACATGAATGAGGTCACCCCTTAGTCTCCTCCTCTCCAAGCTAAAAAGCCCCAGCTCCTCAGCCTCTCCTCATTAGGAAGATGTTCAACTTCACTCTCCCCAAAGGAATGGAAATCCCACCTTTAAGAAAACACAGTTGTGAGATCTGCAGGTGTTGCAGCTCTGCAGCTTACTCTGCTATGCTGCTTCCAGAGTCAGAAACGTGTGTCAGTGCCTGGAGAAACATGGCAAACAAGTAAATGGAAGAAAAGAGATCCCAAGGTGAGTCATTTGAATGATAACAGGAAGGAGACCAAAGATAACAAGAAGACTGTCAGCAGCCTAGTCAAAAACAATCAAAGCAAAACTAAACAATCCCTCACCCTAAGCATCTGTCTTTATGGAAGCATCCGTACCCCAATCCTCAAAATGCTACTCCAGAGCAAAGCATATTTAATATTAAAGACTTCTAAGTGGCACCTCAGCCTTCATTTTGTCTTTCCTAACAGCTTTTATTCTTCTGGCACAGTTTGAAGCCCTGGAACAGTTTGTGGAGATGTAAGCACACATTGATCCCTCATTGCACGCTAAGCCTTCGTTTAGGGCAGGAAGCTTCAGGAGAAATCATCTCCAATGATGCAGAAAGAGAAAAAAAGGTACTCTCAGACTTCCCCAACTGCTGAGGAATTGAACTGCACCAGACTTAAGAGCCATTTGCAAAACTAAATCCAAACAGCAGTCACTAAATACTGCATCTCAAGGGAAGGAAACAAAGACAGCAACAAGACGGAAGGAGCTGTGGATGCTGAATGGTCTACCCTAACCCAAAAGCATCCTGCAAGAGCTGCCAGAAGGAAAAAGACAACACCAAGAGAGGCACGAGGCTACATTTTCCAGTTATTTAACAACCCTTCTTGTTCAAATATATCATCTTTCTTTTAAGTTTCAAAGCTTTAAGTAGGAATCTTGCATCAAAAGAAGTATGGCCAGCAGGTAGAGGGAGAGAATTCTCCTCCTCTGCTCTGCTCTTCTGAGATCCTACCTAGAGTGCTATGTCCAGCTCTGGAGGCCTCAACACAAGAAGGACATGGAACTTTTAGAGCAGGTCTAGAGGAAGCCACAAATATGATCAGAAGGCTGGAGAAACTCTGCTATAGGGACAGGTTGAGTTTGTTCATCATGGAGAATGCTCCAGGAAGACCTTAGAGCAGCCTTCCAGTATTGAAAAGGGACTCCAGAAGAGCTAGAGAGGGACTTTTTTTGCAGAGGCATGACAGGATGAGTGGTGATGGCTTCAAACTAGAAGAAGCTGGATTTAGATTAGACATTAAGAAAGAAAATCTTCCTTGTGAAGGCAGTGAGGCACTGGAAGAGGTTGCCCAGAGCAGCTGTGGAGGCTCTAAACATGGAAGTATTCAAGGGCAGGTTAGATAGGTCCCTGAGCAACCTGGTCATAGAATCAAGCAGGTTGGAAGAGACCTCCAAGCTCATCCAGTCCAACCTAGCACCCAGCCCTAGACAATCAACCAGACCATGGCACTAAGTGCCCCAGCCAGGCTTTGCTTCAGCACCTCCAGGGATGGTGACTCCACCACCTCCCTGTACAGCCCATTCCAATGCCAATCACTCTCTCTGACAACAACTTCCTCCTAACATCCAGCCTAGACCTCACCCAACACAACTTGAGACTGTGTCCCCTTGTTCTGTTGCTGCTTGCCTGGCAGAAGAGCCCAACCCCACCTGGCTACAGCCTCCCTTCAGGTAGCTGTAGACAGCAATGAGGTCACCCCTGAGCCTCGTAGTGGAAGGTGTCCCTGCCCATGACATGTGGGGTGGAACTAGATGGTTTTTAAGGTCCCTTCCAACTCAAACCCTTCTGACTTTATGGATCCATGTTTTATTTTGGCAGAATAGGTAAGGAAACTGAAGGTATTTTCAGAGGAAGACATCCAAATGGGGTTAGAAAAAGATAAAAAAGCCTTCAATGTGCCTGAGAAAACATAAACAGGAAACTGCTTTGCTGAAAAGTAATCAGCTTTGTATTTGCAGTAAATCATTTTTCTGGCACCAGCACCAATAAAGAGAAGCTCTTTTCACACCTGGTTTGTCACTAGATTTTCAGAAAACAGAAAATCACACACAAGTACAGCTTCATCCAAGCAGCACATATTGATCCATGATGAGTAACTGTCCCTCTCTCTCTCTTCCAGGAGAAGAACAGCGGAGGATTAGAAAAGAATCAAGCAGCAGCCCTCCCTCAGCCACACAGTTCCTGAAGAAGTGACCAGGCTCCCTCCAACCTACCAAACTGTCAAGCAGAATTTAACAAACCAGAGGTTTTTGCTTCAAATCTCAACTGCAAGAGAACTATTTCTGCCTCAGGAGCATCTAGGGAAATGGGTTGGATGGCAGCAGAGTGCCAGGAGCAGAAGTGGATGCCACATACACTGACAGCTGTGGTGCAGCCTGGGGTAACCCCTCTGAGCATCACCAAACTAGGGGTTCAGGCAGTCATGAGGGCATGGCTCCAACAAGCCACTCACTGCTCACCAAACAGCAGCACATCATGCACAGGTGGATACCCCAGGGTTCAAAGCTCTCTTGAGCCAAATCCCTACACTGCATCCTTGGAGAAGCTGCCTCCTTATCCCACACTGACCCAACCCAGGTGTGACTGGAAAGCTGTCTGGTCGAAAGGGATCTGGGGGATGTAATGGACAAGAAAGTGAATATGAGGCAGCAGTATGCCCAGGTGGCCAAGGAAGCCAGTGGCATCCTGGCTGGGATTGAAAATGCTGAGGCCAGAAGGAGCAGGGAGGTGATTGTCCTCTTGGACTCTGCTCTGGTGGGGTCACACCTCGAGTGTTGTGTTCAGTTTTGGGCACCTCATTACAAGAGGGATGTGGAGGTGCTGGAGCCAGTGCAGAGGAAGGCAATGAAGCTGGGGAAGGACCTGGGGTATAAATCTGATGAGGAGTGACTGAAGGAACTGGGGATGGTTAGTGTGAAACAGAGCAGGCTGAGGGCAGACCTCATTGCTGTCTACAGCTACCTGAAGGGACATTGTGGAGAGGCTGCTGCTGGGCTCTTCTCACAGGATCTTGGAGGTCTCTTCCAACCTGATTGATTCTACAATTCTATGAACAGGGGGGGAATGAACTCAAGCAGCCACTGGGTAGGTTTAGATTGGACATTAGGAAAAGGTTTTTCAGGGAAAGAGTGGTCAGGCACTGGAATGAGCTGCCCAGGGAGGTGGTGGAGTCACCAGTCCTGGGTGTGTTTGAGGGTGGGTTGGATGTGGCACTTGGCTATATGGGAGTGATATTGTGCATCAGATTTGCTTCAGGACTTTACGGGAGTATCACTGTGTCAGGACAGAAATGCATTTTGTTTCCTGAGAACTGGATTCAGGACAGTTTCTGTCTTTAGACAGAACCAAAAATCTGCTGTACTGGTCATCTCCTCAGTCCTATTATTTTAGCCTTCTACATAAGCTCCTGAAAACAAACATGAAGCACAGCAATATGCATTAGAACACCACTGCTCTTTAAATACCAAGCAACCAAGCAGATCCCTGGATGGCTATCACACCAGTTCTCTAGTAGACTAAATAATTTCTTCTGTAGGGCACAAAAAAGCTGCCCAGATTCAGTGGAATCATCTTGGATTTGCTGTTTCAAAGAAAAACCCAGCAACATGCTATGATCTACAGGCTTCTGCTTCCTCCCGAGACACTCCCTGGCTTAAGCTACTGAGAAAAAAAAAACTCAAGTGCCAGATCTGTCAGTCTTGTGCTGCTGCTGCTGCTCTGGAAATAGTCTGACCTGAAAGCAGCATAGCCCAAAGCCACAGGGGAATGAGCATGGCACACCATGGCTCGGCTCATCCTCAAAACAGGAAAATGCAGCAGGTTAGAGTCACCTGCAAACAGAAAAATCTTGAGGGGTAGGAGGATTAGCAAAGGCTTTGAAAGAAACAGCTCCCACAAAGGTGTTTATCAGGTCTTGGTGTCTTCATCATCTCCATGTAAAAGTCAGAGTGAGCTAAGCCAGCTACCTGTGTCTTACAACAATCAGTTGCAAAAGCTTTCACACAAAACTTGCTCAGTCTTCACCAGAAAAGAAGAGATGAGAGAGGCAAGAAAACACATCAAAGAAGCTGGGAGATAAAGCAAGTCTTAGCTTCCCTGCTAGGAAAATGGCAGGCTGCGCATGACATGTTTCACATCAAGACAGAAGCCCCACCTCACTTCACATCCTACATCAAACCAGCGTGAGCTGCTCATAGAGAAGACATGAGGAAACCCTCCTGAGGCAGAACTGTTGTGCATATCCAAGCAGAGATGGGGACCTGGCTTTTGTTAGGGGGACAACGTACCACATCCCAGCAAAAAAGCCACACAGCATCAAGAATCACTTTGGTTGGAAAAGATCATTGAGCCTAACCAGCCACCTAACACCACCATGGCCATCAAACCATGGCCCAGATCCATTTATTTTGTTCAAGCTGATCATTTATATCCTACCAGAGTGGGATTTTTCAAGGCTGCCTTAAGCAGAGTGACAGCTTAACAGCATACAAACCCCTCTGCACAGGAGGGACTTCAGACTGTATCTCCTTTTCATTAGCACAACCTCTGTTGACTTCACTGACACACACAAAATAAAAGGTAAAGCAAAACACAGCCAAATATTCTAGGGATGGAAAAGAATGAAAATCTTATAACCAGAATAACCAGAAAGCATTAAAATGAAAACACCACAGCCCTGCTTAGATTCCACCCACCTACTGCAAAGGAATCAGCCATCAATGCTTGGTTTGCTTTACTTCATGGAGCATGTCTTCCTTTACTTCATGGAATGTCATTGCAAACCAGCAGTGATCACTGCATTGTAGCTGAGTATCAGGTGATGGTTTTCTTTGGTTTTAGGCACAAACAGTTATGTGGAACATTTCACAGATGAAAGAACAGACTTTTTCCCTTTGTGAATATAGCTCAATCCTCAGAGACCCTCCCATGTACCCTGCAGCTCTCTGCTGGTTTTCCCACGGGCAGTTTGCCCAGAGAGTTGGCACAGAGCTACCGCAAGCCCCCAGCACAAGCAGCGAGGGGTTGAGGAAGGCTCTGTGCTGTTTGCCTGCCACCGGGCACACAGCAGAGAACTGCAGTGCTCAGCAGCTCCTGCTAAGCCAGGCTTTACACATCCCCTCATGCCACAGCTCAGAAAGCAGCTGACAACCAGAAAGAAGAGGTTTTTATCCCCTTTCTGGTAATGCTAACATGAGGTTTCCACGCTGGCTAAAAGATTTGGTTTAGAAATTTTCTTTTGCAAACAGCAGACATCTGTCTGAAAAATCGGTGTCAGATCAGCCTTGCACTAGAACAGAAGCAGCCACTGTGGACTGCATAAGAAAAGGAGGTGAAAATAAATACTGTTTCCTTCACCACTAAATATCTCACAGCAAGGGAAGGAGCAAAAACACAGAATCACAAACATCCCAGGTTGGCAAAGCCCCTCAGGATCACCAAGTGCAACCGAGAACCCTACTCTACAAGATTCATCTTAAACCACTGCCCTAAGCACCACATCCAAACCACCCTTAAACACATCAGAAAAGTATCCTCAGAGGGAGCCTTCCACCAGGTGACAAGCCTCTCTGCACTCTTCCTTTGCAGACAGCTCAGGAATCAAAGCGCTCAGAGGAACGGGGAGAAGCGCGTATAAAACCACGCGCCGGAAGACTTGCCTCAGTTGCTTACTCCAGCAAACAGCTCTGTGCTCTCCAACAACCCACAAGAAAAATACATTTTTAGGTATGTCAGCCAACACAATCAATTGCAGAGTCACCTTGAGGTTGCAGAGGAGCAGAAAGATAAAATGAAACTGTAGTCAGCGGAGAGCGTTGGGTAGCTAACCGCAAAAAGCAAGCGATGGATTTACCACCGTCGCCTTTTCCTGCCACGGTTAAAGGTGCTTCTAAAAGGCTTTCAGATGTTAAACTTTAAGGTAGACTTGAAATAAGAAGGACTGAAAGGAAAAATTAAGGTAAACCATTGGAATCATAAAATCATAGCATCAGTCAGGGTTGGAAGGGACCACAAGCATCATTCAGTTCCAACCCCCTTGCCACGCCCACGGACACACTACCCTGCATCAGGCTGCCCACAGCCTCATCCAGCCTGGCCTTAAACACCTCCAGGGATGGGGCCTCAACCACCTCCCTGGGCAACCCAGTCCAGCCTCTCACCACTCTCATGCTCGACAACTTCCTCCTCACATACAGCCCGAATCTATCCACCTCCAGCTTTGCTCCATTCCCCCCAGTCCTGTCACTCACTGACAGGCTGAAAAGTCCCTCCCCAGCTTTGTTGTAGGCCCCCTTCAGATACTGGAAGGCCACAATGAGGTCCCCTGGGAGCCTCAACTTCTCCAGACTGAACAGCCCCAACACTTTCAGTCTGTGCTCATAGCAGAAGTGTTCCAGCCCTCTGAGCATCCTCATGGCTCTTCTCTACTCCAGCATCTCCACATCCCTCTTGTCACAGGGGCTCCAGAACTGGATGCAGTACTTCAGGCAGGGTCTCAGCAGAGCAGAGGGGGAGAATCACCTCCCTTGACCTGCTGGCCACACTTCTGATGCAGCACAGGCTCTGGTTGGCCCTCCGGGCTGCAAGTGCACACTGCTGGCTCATGTTGAGCCTCTCATCCACCAGCACCCTCAAATCCCCCTCCTCAGGGCTGCTTTCCAGCCAGTCACTGCCCAGCCTGGATTTGTGCTTGGGTTTGCCTAGACCCAGATGCAGAACCTCTGTGCTTCACTGCTTTGTATGTGTTTCACTGCTTTGTATGTGCAGTGTACTTGATGGATGGAAGAGACCAGAACATAAGATGCTAGATCAAATCCCAACTCAGGTCTAACAGAGTTAGGACTTGCCCTAGAACCTCCTTGACAAGGAGCTCTGAGCTACACAACCACAAGCATCACAGAGATATAGCTTTAGTCCTGGCATGAAAGACACCTTGGGGAAACTCAAGCCTAAGTTGTTAAACTTCTTTCATTGATGTTTGTTTTCAACAAATAACAGACTCAAGACGTTTAATTTTTTGTTGGAAAGTTTGCTCAGGGCCCTAGGGATGTAGAAAGGGAGATGGTGATGAGAAACTGAGAAAGAAATCTCCCTCACAGTTGTTTGCTGGGAAAGAAGAGTAAATTTATTCAGGCTTGCTAGCCCGGGGTGGGGGGGGAAGGCAAAATTAGTTTTTTCCTTTAAATCATTCACATTTTATTTTTTTCTTACATGATGACAGAATTCCATGGAGAGGCTTTGATGGTTTTGTCCTTTTAAATGTTAGCAGAACTTTTTTCTTTCCAATGTTTTATGGCCCAAGACTAAAAGCTGCATTGCAGTGGTTTTTAGTTTAGTTTTACAACAGCTTTTGCAAAAAAAAAAAGAAAAGAAAAGAAAAAGGTGCTTGGTTCTGCTTTATTTTTGCTTTCTGTGTTTCTAAAAGCCTTTGAAAGCTAAAATTTTGCTTTTCCAAAAGGAAGTCTACTCTGGTAGTGCCTTCCTCCAGAATCGAGATTCCTTGTCCCTTCAGGCATTGTTTGTTGGAGGTAAGGAGCCACCCTAAGCCGATAAAAAGCAGCCAGCAGCACCACTTTCTACTAACACACCGCAGTGACATCCTCTGTAGATCAAGTTACAGCAAAGCTCAGGGAGCCCAGTACAGCGAATAAAAACAGGACAGAGACTGGGGGAAGATTTTTTCTTCTTCATTTACACTTCGAAGACTACAAACATCCCTACAGCACCTCAGCAGGATGGTTCCTCCAGCAAAACAAGCCGCATTTAAAGATGATTGCTCTAGTTAAGAGGACTAAAAGACCTGCACGTTGCTCTATAAAAGGAGAGGCAATACCTAAGCTTCTCATTAGATTTAAGATGGCAATTAACCCCTCGAAATGATCCTGGCAAATTGAATATATACATAAAAATATCATAGATCAACCAGGTTGGAAGAGACCTCCAAGCTCATCCAGTCCAACCTAGCACCCAGTCCTAGGCAATCAACCAGACCATGGCACTAAGTGCCTCATCCAGTCTTGAACACCTCCAGGGACAGCGACTCCATCACCTCCCTGGGCAGCCCATTCCAATGCCAATCACTCTCTCTGTGAAGAACTTCCTCCTAACATCCAGCCTAGACCTCCCCTGGCACAGCTTGAGACTGTGTCCCCTTCTTCTGTTGCTGGCTGCCTGGCAGAAGAGACCAACCCCACCTGGCTAAGTATTTCTATAAATAAATACGTACATTCCTTGTTTCTCTCCATTTTTTTAACTTTCATGGTAGAAAACTGAGAAGCTGCTGTTATCTTGCCTTTTTAACCTCTGCTAAAGGAATTATCTCCTACCAGAAAAATAAAAACACCTTTTACAAAGCATCATTGCGACACTTTGTCTGACAAAGTGTATTGTACACTTAACGCACCCATTTGGATGTGTGTGGGGGGGAAGGATTCTAAGTTCTACTTCTCATAAAAGGCAGAATTAAGAATTTTATAGTATTTTAATCTACTTTTAGTGTGTCTGAGAGTCGGTTTATTTAAGGTGAGGAGGGGAATCTGCTGACTGGTTGTAGCCAGGTGAGGGCTGGTCTCTTCTCCTAAGCAAGCAGCAACAGAACACGGGGACACAGTCTCAAGCTGTGCCAGGGGAGGTACAGGATGGATGTTACGAGGAAGTTCTCCCCAGAGAGAGTGATTGGCATTGGAATGGGCTGCCCAGGGAGGTGGTGGAGTCGCCCTCCCTGGAGGTGCTCAAGAAAAGCCTGGGTGGGGCACTTAGTGCCATGGTCTGGTTGATTGGCTAAGGCTGGACTGGATGAGCTTGGAGGTCTCCTCCAACCTGGTTGATTCTACAATTCTATTCTCCTACATTTGCTTCTGCAACACCCAACTGACTGTGCTACAGTTAGGCTTTCATCCCAAGTACTTGTTGACCAAAGACAGCCCTCGGCTGCTCACTGAGGTTGATGACCAATCCCTCCATTGGTAACAGATTGTTGTGGGTGTTGCAATTTTAACCTTCAAACGAAGAAAACTAATTCAGCTACACAGAAAGCAATTAATGGAACTAAAGTAAGGAAATGTCAGTCATTTACGTCTGCAACCGACTCGTTTTTTCCCCTTGTTTTTCCACAACTGTTTTGCAACTTTGATGGAGAAAAGAAAGTTTCTGGCAAAATTTGAGATTCTAATAAGAACCTTAACAAATTATAGAAGCAATTGCTTGTTCTTTGTATTAACAATTAGTTTTCAGAGGGCTTTATGTTAGCACAGGCTGGATTATATTATCAGTTTAACCTCGGTAGATCGATAAATACAACAAAGCACCAAATGACAGAAGGGTGGGGGTTGGAAGGAACCTCTGGAGAGCTTCTAGCCCACCCCTTCTGCTAAAGCAGGCTCACCCAGAGCAGGTTGCCCAAACAGAAACTGGTCTGATGCCAAACCAAAACCGGGTTTGGGGGCACTTGCAATGTTCGTCCGGACAGGGTGCTGAGCTGTCTTACGTAGACTGAGCTTTCCCAAGACAGGACGGATGGGGTGAGCCTTGAAGCCCTTTCCAACCTGGCATCCCGCAATACTACCATTCAAAAATAGAACTCGAGTTCAAGTATAGAGAGCAAACCCAGCCCCAGCAGCCTCCTGAACCCCACCGACACCTCTGCACTATGGAAAACTCCAGCTGTGAGAAGGACAAGCAAAGGCACTCTCCCGTGCGAGGCTGAGGGATGAGCTGCGCCATGTTCAGCACTCAGCCACCTCCCGGACCTCGGAGGGCCCAGGGGCACCCACGCTTTGTCCATTTCAGCGCCTCGGCTGCTGTGACCAACCCGCCCCCTACAATGCGGGGTGGGGGAACACAAAGCTGGGATACACTCTTGCTGCAAAGCGTGTGGTGACTCGATGTTAAACTAACCTCTTTAAATGAAAACGGAAAAAAACCTTCACCTCGCTCGGCCCATTTTAACTAACGACGCTTCTGCAGTCGTGTGTGTGTATGTGTGTCCCCGCGGTGATCCGCAGAGACCCAGCGGCAGCCCTGCGGGGCCAGGCATCAGCCCAGGCATCGTTTCCCCCACCCACACACACACACCGGGGAGCATCCCGAGATTTTGGAGCCGGCTCTGTTTCGTCGCGCACCACCAGTACGCGGAGCCTCGGCGAAGAGCATCCCACCGCGCACCGGGACAAACTTTCTCCGCGGCGGCTGCCGCAGGGGCGCGGCGGAGGCGCGGCCGGCCGCCCCCGCGGAGCTCCGGCGAGCATGCCCAGTCACCGGCATGACATCAGCGCCGGCAACACCGACCGGCCGCCCCCCGCCCCTGCCCCTCCCGGGGCCCGGCCGGTCACCCCCTCGGGGGGGAGTCCTGACCCCTTGCCCAAGGTGGGCACGGGGAAAACTCCGTCGGAGGGGAACGGGCACCGCGGGCAGAACCGCCGCCACCGCCCCTCCCTCGCTCCGCCGCAGCGGGAACAATGGCCACGGAGGGGGGAAGCTGCGGCGGGACCGCGGGAGGGATGGTCGACCCGGGGAGGGGGAGAAACGATGCTCGGCCTGGAAGGGGATGCCGGCCCCGCGGGAGGGATGTTTGCCCCCCCGGCGCGGGATGCTGGCCTCACGGGAGGGATGCTCGCCCCGTCACGGCCCCGCGCAAGTAGAAGAAAGGTGCAGCGGACTCACCCCAATGACCACGGTCTCGTCGCCCTTGAATTTGGGGATGAATTTATCCCCCCGGAGGATCTCCGCTTCGTTGAGGGGCCGGAACCGGCACATCACTTTGATGCTGCATTCAGCGGGATCCGCCATCTCGGCAGCTCGGGCGGGCGCCGGCCTCAGGGAGCGAGCGGTCGCTCCACCGGGCAGGTGCCGCAGGCGCCCCCTCCCTCAGCCGCCGACCGGGCGGGGCGAGGAGCCGCTCCTCAGAGCCGGCAGCCGCCGCGCTTTCCCGGCTCGACCCCCCCACCCCCCCACCTCCTCCTTCCGCGGCCAGGCGCGGCTGCGCGGGCGGAGAGGGAGGAGAGGGGCGGTGCGGAACGGAGCCGAGCCCGCCCGAGCCCCCTCAGGGCTCTGGGGCTTGGCCCCCTGAGCGCACCGCCAGCGGGGGCTGCCGGGAGGCGTAGTCCGCGCGGCGGGTGGCGGCGCCAGCGGCCCGTAACGGTCCTAGCGGCTGCTAACGGCTCCCGCCGGCACCCCTCACAGTGACGGGCCCCGCGCCATGGAGGCAGGGAAGGAAGGAGACAGAGAGGGGAGGGCAGGCGGCTCTGCCCGCCGGGTCTTCCTCAGAAAGCAGGGCAGCTCTTCTCCCTCGGTGACTGAGAGGTATGGTGCACGCACTCCTGGGTGAGGGCTGTGCTTCGACTCGGTGCGGTGGGGACGTGAAGCCCAAAGGCAGGGAAGTGGCTTGCACCTGCTTCTGTCAGCTCCGTTTGATAAGGTTGTGGATCAGGCCTTCAGCTGCAGCTGCACCCTCAGGTAAAACGAGGGCTGGAGGAAGAAGGCAGCCCTCTAATCAGGGGGAAGGATGTTTTGTTGCTGGGGCCAGCACGGCAGCACAACTGGTGACGTTACTCTTGTTTTGTGGGAGGCAGAGCTGGGATGCTTTGACCTTGTTAGATTTACAAGAAGTTTGTCACGATGCAGTCTGTGAATCAGCATCTGGGAAAAAACAGTGTCTGGAGCCTGTTCCAACACATCACGGGTGATGCCCTCCTCCTTCGCTCCCTGACAGTGCTTCTTCCTTACGTGCTAAAAACACCTGCAGCTTGCCCCTCCCCACTCCATGGCACTTCACGGCATTAAAGTTGGCTGCAGAGGTCTAATGTATCATAAGCAATCTCCTTATCCTCCATCATTTTCTCCTTGCAAGCAGCCAGACCCCTTAAAGGGAAAAAAATCCTTCACTTGGAGGTGGGCAGAGAACTGGGGCAGGCTGCCCAGAGAGGTGGTGGAGTCTCCATCACTGGAGGTATTTATCACTTCTCTGGATGTGTTCCTGGGTGACTTACTCTGGATGATCCTGCTCTGGCAAGGGAGTTGGACTAGACAATAGAATTGCCTGTGCCCAGTTCTGGGCCCCTCAATTCAAGAGAGTTGTTGAGGTACTGGAAGGTGTCCACAGGAGGGCGACAAAGCTGGTGAGGGGCCTGGAGCACAGCCCTGTGAGGAGAGGCTGAGGGAGCTGGGGGTGTGCAGCCTGCAGAAGAGGAGGCTCAGGGCAGACCTCATTGCTGCCTACAGCTACCTGAAGGGAGGCTGCAGCCAGGTGGGGTTGGTCTCTTCTGCCAGGCAAGCAGCAACAGAACAAGGGGACGCAGTCTGAAGTTGTGGCAGGGGAGGTCTAGGCTGGATGTTAGGAGGAAGCTGTTGGCAGAGAGAGTGATTAGCATTGGAATGGGCTGCCCAGTCCAACCAGAACCTAACATCTCCCTGCACACAAGTGTTAGACCATGTCCCTAAGCTCCTCATCCAAACACCTTTCAAACACTTCTGATGATGGGACTCTACCACTGCCCTGGGCAGCCTGTTCCAGTACCCCATGACCCTTTTGGTGAATAATTTTTTCCTCATCTCCAACCTAAACCTTCCCTGGCACAATTTCAGGCCATTTTCTGTCATTCTATCACCTGATGCTAGAGAGACGAGACCAAACCCACCTGGCTCCAATCTCCTTTCAGGGAGTTGTGGAAAGTGAGGTCTCACTTCAGCCTCCTCTCCTCCAGATTAAACAATCCCAGTTCCCTCAGCTGCTTCTCACCAGCCCTGTTCTCTCCAGGCCCTACATCAGCTTTGTTGCCCTTCTGTGGACATGGTCCAGCCCCTCAAAGTCCTTCTTGGAGTGAGGGCCCCAAAACAACCCAGCACTGGAGGTAGGGCCTCACCAGTGCTGAGTACAGGGGGACAGTCACTGCCCTGNAGGCGTAGTCCGCGCGGCGGGTGGCGGCGCCAGCGGCCCGTAACGGTCCTAGCGGCTGCTAACGGCTCCCGCCGGCACCCCTCACAGTGACGGGCCCCGCGCCATGGAGGCAGGGAAGGAAGGAGACAGAGAGGGGAGGGCAGGCGGCTCTGCCCGCCGGGTCTTCCTCAGAAAGCAGGGCAGCTCTTCTCCCTCGGTGACTGAGAGGTATGGTGCACGCACTCCTGGGTGAGGGCTGTGCTTCGACTCGGTGCGGTGGGGACGTGAAGCCCAAAGGCAGGGAAGTGGCTTGCACCTGCTTCTGTCAGCTCCGTTTGATAAGGTTGTGGATCAGGCCTTCAGCTGCAGCTGCACCCTCAGGTAAAACGAGGGCTGGAGGAAGAAGGCAGCCCTCTAATCAGGGGGAAGGATGTTTTGTTGCTGGGGCCAGCACGGCAGCACAACTGGTGACGTTACTCTTGTTTTGTGGGAGGCAGAGCTGGGATGCTTTGACCTTGTTAGATTTACAAGAAGTTTGTCACGATGCAGTCTGTGAATCAGCATCTGGGAAAAAACAGTGTCTGGAGCCTGTTCCAACACATCACGGGTGATGCCCTCCTCCTTCGCTCCCTGGCAGTGCTTCTTCCTTACGTGCTAAAAACACCTGCAGCTTGCCCCTCCCCACTCCATGGCACTTCACGGCATTAAAGTTGGCTGCAGAGGTCTAATGTATCATAAGCAATCTCCTTATCCTCCATCATTTTCTCCTTGCAAGCAGCCAGACCCCTTAAAGGGAAAAAAATCCTTCACTTGGAGGTGGGCAGAGAACTGGGGCAGGCTGCCCAGAGAGGTGGTGGAGTCTCCATCACTGGAGGTATTTATCACTTCTCTGGATGTGTTCCTGGGTGACTTACTCTGGATGATCCTGCTCTGGCAAGGGAGTTGGACTAGACAATAGAATTGCCTGTGCCCAGTTCTGGGCCCCTCAATTCAAGAGAGTTGTTGAGGTACTGGAAGGTGTCCACAGGAGGGCGACAAAGCTGGTGAGGGGCCTGGAGCACAGCCCTGTGAGGAAATGCTGAGGGAGCTGGGGGTGTGCAGCCTGCAGAAGAGGAGGCTCAGGGCAGACCTCATTGCTGCCTACAGCTACCTGAAGGGAGGCTGCAGCCAGGTGGGGTTGGTCTCTTCCGCCAGGCAAGCAGCAACAGAACAAGGGGACGCAGTCTGAAGTTGTGGCAGGGGAGGTCTAGGCTGGATGTTAGGAGGAAGCTGTTGGCAGAGAGAGTGATTAGCATTGGAATGGGCTGCCCAGTCCAACCAGAACCTAACATCTCCCTGCACACAAGTGTTAGACCATGTCCCTAAGCTCCTCATCCAAACACCTTTCAAACACTTCTGATGATGGGACTCTACCACTGCCCTGGGCAGCCTGTTCCAGTACCCCATGACCCTTTTGGTGAATAATTTTTTCCTCATCTCCAACCTAAACCTTCCCTGGCACAATTTCAGGCCATTTTCTGTCATTCTATCACCTGATGCTAGAGAGACGAGACCAAACCCACCTGGCTCCAATCTCCTTTCAGGGAGTTGTGGAAAGTGAGGTCTCACTTCAGCCTCCTCTCCTCCAGATTAAACAATCCCAGTTCCCTCAGCTGCTTCTCACCAGCCCTGTTCTCTCCAGGCCCTACATCAGCTTTGTTGCCCTTCTGTGGACATGGTCCAGCCCCTCAAAGTCCTTCTTGGAGCGAGGGCCCCAAAACAACCCAGCACTGGAGGTAGGGCCTCACCAGTGCTGAGTACAGGGGGACAGTCACTGCCCTGGTCCTGCTGGCCACACTATTGCTGCTCCAGGCCAGAATGCTATTGGCCTTCTCACCCGAGTGCAGTGCTGGCACATACTCAGCTGGCTGTTGACCAGTCTGCCAAGCAACTTTCAAGATGATCTTCAGAGATCCCTTGCAACCATTCTGTGATTCTGTGAATGCAGCACTGCTGTCTTCCAGAAAGATGCAGTTTTCAGAAGCTCCAAACAACTCCTGAAACTGGTTTCTTCCAAAGAGCAGAGGACCAGTTCCACTCCATTAGGCTCAGCCACACAATTAAGAGGACAGTGGCCAGCTCTGCAGCCTTTCCACAGAGATTTCCCATTCTTTCAGCCACAGGGGTTGTCCTGGTTCCCTGGTGGGGATGGGAGAAGAGCAAGCTGGTTAGAAAGGCTCTCAAGGCCTTCTTAAAAGCCATTCCATGGGGGAGCGTTAGCAATGTGCAGCATGTGATAAGAGGTTATTATGTAATGGGATTGATTCCCCTGGGTTACCAATTCTCTGCCCCTTTTATTTCTTTTCTGTTTCAAGCTTTCACCCTGAATAGCAAATTTGTTAGTCATGACAAGTAGGGGCTTAGTCATAAGTGACAACCAACCTTTGGATTAATTAATCCTGATTTTTCTCCCATTATCAAGAGCTCCTTTTGGAGCAAGACAGCAAACCTCTTTTCCAGCTAGAGGAGGTGTAATCTGCAGTCAGTTAGAAGGCACTCAAGAGCCATCTTTTCTTAGCAGTTTAGTCCCAAACAATATCACATTGTCTGTGCTGTAGACAATACCTTGTAAGCACAAAGCTGCTGGCTTTAATACATATGAACAGATTACTGGTGAAGCAGCCTCGCAGGAATGTTTGTTTTCAGCCAGATTCAGGAGTGATCAGGACCTCCACATGCTTGTGAGCTTTTTCCAGGCTGCTCTAGTTGAATAATGGGAGGTTCAATTTACAGTTCATGTAAGACATGAGGTGTGAAGGCACAGAGAAGCAGCTCTACACCCTTGCTGCAATAGTAAGCATCACTATTACTAATGTCTGTCATTTCTGAAACATCTCCATCAGTGACCTGAAGGGACAGAGTGGACCCTCAGCCAGTTTGCTGATGATTCCTAACTAGGAGGACTGGCTAACACCCTGCCAGGCTGTGTTGACATCCATCCAGACATGGACAGGCTGCAGAGTTGGGTGGAAGTCAACCTCACAAAGTTCAACAAGGGTGAGTGTAGGGTCCTGCGCCTGGGAAGGAACAAACTCATGCACCTGTACAGGTCAAGGTTTGACCTGCCGGGAAGCAGCTCTGCAAACAAGGACGTGGCAGCGCTGCTGGACAGGCTCCACACGAGCCAGCAATGTGTCCTCATGGCCAAGAAAGCCAATAGTGTCCTGGGGTGCATTAAGAGTGTGGCCAGCAGGACAAGTGAGATTCTCCTCCAAATCTATTCTGCCTTAGTCAGACCACAGCTGGAATACTGTGTTCAGTTGTGGGTTCCCCAGTTCAAGAGAGACAGGGAACTATTGGAGAGAGTACAGCAGAGGCAACAAAGATGCTGAACATTCTGGAGCATCTCTCTGATGAGGAAAGGCTGAGGAGAGCCCTGGGGCTGTTGAGTCTGGAGAAGAGCAGCCTGAGAGGGGATCTTCTCAATGCTCAGTAAGAGCTGTAAGGCCCATCTTGGCCCTATCTTGGGTTATATAGATTGAAAACTAACATAATTTGTAGGAGCAACACTTGAGTTGTATCCATATTTGTCCTAGGCTTAAATACAAGACATTATCAATTATTTATAAGCATTATCAATGCTGGAAGATAGCTAAAAGGTTAGGGACAAAAGGATGGGGCCAGTGGTACCCAGTGACAGAATAAAGGACAATGGTCATAAACCAGAACCCAGGAGGTTCCACCTAAAGATGAGGAGAAAATTCTTTGCTGTGAGGGTTCTGGAGCCCTAAAGCAGGCTGCCCAGAGAGGTTGTGGAATCTCCTTGTCTGGAGAGATTCCAAACCCACCTGGACATTATGATCCTGGGCAAGCTGCTGTGGGTGACCTTACTTTAGCAGAGGTTGGACTTGATCTCCAGAGGTCCCTTCCAACCCTCACCATGCTGGGATTTGGTTGAAACTCTGCCTTTTGACAGCCTGTACTTGCAACAAACAGAGCTATAACTATAGTTCACTTGGGTTTATTGAGCTATAGCACACCAGAACACAACACAGTTTTCTTGGTACCAGCACTACAAAAGCAAAAGAAAGGGAACCTCGATGGCATCTCATTCTCTTGCTTTTCCAGGAGGTTCTCCAGCTAGATACTAAATCCACAGTTTAGATCACCCTGGCAGATTAGACATGGTTTTGACAGCTGATTGACCCAAGCTGCTCAGGCAAACCAAGAAGAGAATTCAAGACTGAGGTTCTCAACAGCAATAGAACCTGGATTGTGATATAAGTAGCCCCACAGAAATATGGGAGACAAAAGAACATCGCTTCCTTTCACTGCTGCTGAACTCCAAAGCTCGTTCTTGGAGCCAGGAAGGAGCTTCAGGAGAAAAGGAACAACAAGATTGCATTTCTGCTGTTTTTAACAACTCAGCACAATGAGTCGACACCAGCGCTGGCCAGAGGCACAACTTGCCAGCAGGGAGAGCATCTTTAATGTAGCTTCCATTGATCCTACTGTTTCAACAACAGCCATCAAGATGAAGTTTGATGATAAGCTTGTGTCATCAGTGCTGAGAAATACCTGTGGCCAAAGGGGTGCCAAAGGATTTCTTCCAGGAGGTACCAAAAGGGTTGGGATCCCCATGACAAAAAGCAGTTTTAAACGTTGAGGATGGTCAATGTCCCAGACACTAGGTAATAAGTTTACAAAGGCTAGACATAAAGTGTTTAACAGGAATAAAAATCAAGCAAGCCAAAGACTGAAGAAAAAGGCCCTATCATGAGCTAAAGCATGCTGAGAAGGCAGCCAGGAAGAGCTGAGCTACAGAAACCATCTCATCTGCATCACCAAACCTGTGGTTCGGTGCAGACTGGGCTAACAAGACCATTTGTCCAGGCAAAGGGAAAATCTAACAGCAAATCTCTAGGGTCTGCACAAGTGACACTGCCTCCCAAGATGATTATCCCAGAAGCAGCATTTCCTTTGCTCAGGCAGCTTCTGGAGACTCTGTTCTGAAAAGTCAGATATGGAACCACTCAAGAGACTCCATCGGAACTGTCTGGGCTGCACTGACAGGGAGTTTAAGAGCAGTCACTGCTTCTGATTTCCAAACACTTCACATATGCTTACTTCTAAGGATATATATATATGAAGTATACACATAAATCTCAACCTTCACATGAATTATTAACATCATGCACAGTCATACCCCTCGTGGTCACCCACCTATAAACCATGGCTTTGCTGATAAGAAGTAGATTGATTTCTACCACTTAGTGCCAAAGAGCAAACCTCAGCTTTAGTTGAGGCTTCAACACTCAAAATGTTTTTTCCAAGTTACAATCCTTTCATTTGGGTTACTCAATAAATAACCTAAATAAAAGGAGTGTCATTTACTGGCGGGAAATACCCTCTTTAAGAAGCTATAAAGCAATTGTAAAGCCAACCAGATGAACAAAACAGCCCAACCTTGCTAGAAAAATACCCCCTCAGAGCTTTCACAGTGGATTACATTGGGAGAACATGTCCATTTTCACCCCCTCACCTCCCACAGCTATGGGTGAAGCTCCAGAAAGAGTTAACCACCACCACGGGCAGACGATGCCACCTTCTGGTGTCACTTACACAGCTGTTGATTTAAAAGCAAGCTGACTCGTCCGCTCAGATCATTGTCAGGAAGACTGGGGCCGATGTTATTTTAAGCAGGGCTTTGTCCCCAGGGCAAGGGTTCAGTGAAATCACATTAATTCAGGAACGCTCAGCCAGGCGTGAACGGTCCTGGTGGGAAAGCCAGCACCAAGCCGCTGTCGCTTCGCAGCCTGCTGCCACCAGCCTAGCCTGGGAGTTGAGGGACCTTAGGGCTACACTGCAGAGCTTTCTTTACATCTCCATCAGAGACCAGTTCGAACTGCTGCCGAGGTTTTGGAGTGTGCCTTGGTCTGCTGATTGCCTTCTGCCCCAGGAACTCCTTGCTACCGTCTTTAGGAGAGTTCAGCACAGAACGAGTTTGGGTTTAACTCCTGAAGAGAGCTCTCTGGAACTGGTACGGTGCTGTAGGCAAAGTCCTCTCCTTGTGGCTTAGGAAGTGGTTATGTGCTCCCCCGAGACAGAGGGATTGAAACAGATCTCTTCTGTCACCAAATTTATCTGCTATAGTAGAGTCTTAATTAGTTGCATCCCTCCTTCATTTGCCCCTTGTTCTCTAACTGATCTTTCTCCATTATCCTCCCGGTGTAAATTACATTTGTATTAGAGTTTAACCAGTGGGTAATGGACTAAAATCAGGTTGGGCCAAGCCAATTTTTCCCATTCTTTGTCATAGAAACAAAGGTAACTTCAGTGAAAAAAAAAAACAACCAAACAAAACCACACAGCATAACTGAGGTGCAGGCTGAAGACCTCTCCAAGATTTTCTCCACAGATTTTGGGCCATTGCATCTCTTCATACCTGCACATTCCCTTGGCCTGAGGCTGGGGAGGGATGCTGGGTTGCACCAGTGTCACAGCAGTTGGCACTAGGACCACCATTTTCAACTACATATGGAGCAAGAATGGGAAGGTGATATTCAGAGAAAGATGTGGAGAGAGGACCCAAGAACTGGACATAGCCCATGGGCAGGCAGCAGTTCAGTTGCTTCACTGTTTTTCCCCTTTTAAATTTTAGTCTAATTCCATCTCCAGTACTTGCTTTGGTTTTCCAATTTAAGCTGTGGTTACTGGGTGACAATAGAGACTGTCATTAAAGAGGGTTCAGTTCATTGCAGAAGGTAACTTGCAGGGGTGCTCTGCATCAGTGTTTTGAGACTATGCCATTAAAATGGGGGGGGTTGAACCAGATTGTACCTAGATGGCCAAGAAAGCTAACAGCATCCTGGTCCCAATCAGCAATAGCAGCCAGCAAGATCAGGGCAGGGACTGTCCCCCTGTGCCTGGTACTGGTAAGGCCACACCTTGAGTACTGGGTTCAGTTTTGGGGCCCTCACTCCAAGGACATTGAGGGGCTGCAGCAGGTCCAGAGAAGGGCACCAAGGCTGGTGAAGGGTCTAGAGCTCAGGTCTGGTGAGGATCAGCTGAAGTACCTGGGGTTGTTCAGCCTGGAGAAAAGAAGCCTGAGTGGAGACCTGGCTCCACCACCCCCTGAAAGGAGGATGGAGCTAGGTGGAGTTGGTCTTTTCTCACAAGGAACAAGTAATGAGAGAAAATGGCCTTGAGTTGCACCGAGGGAGGTTTAGGTTGGGCATTACAAGAACCTTCTTGATTGAAAAGGTTCTTAAACACTGGAACAGACTGCCCTGAGAGATGGTAGAATCCACATCCATGGAGAGATTAAAAGCCACAGAGGTGGTGCTGAGAGACACAGTTTAGCATCAGCCTTGGCCGAGTTAGAGAATGGTTGGACTTGATGATCTTAAAGGGCTTTTCCAGCTGAAATGATTCTATGAAAATAATCAAAGCACCCTGGACTGCATTTCAAGATACACTTGGTGATGTGGAAACAAGCAAGTCACTGCAGAAACAGGGACCTTAACTTGAAGCTCCCTTTTCCTCCAGGCAGGCCCTTCAGCAACAAACATTCTCACGCTAGGGAATGTCACCACAGCAGGATGGCAACCAATCAAACCACTTCAGGGACAGGAGAGGACCTCACCTTACTTCAGGCACTGAGCAGGGCACTGGCACTTCTTGATTTCTCTTTTACACAGTCACTGAGGATGCAGCTACCTTCAGTCAGCTCACAGAAGGATGTGCTGGGAAGCACAGCAACACTCGCTGTGGATCTGCCATGGCTTCAAGGAATGCTGCCCTTACTCCAAACTGCCTGTTTTTTCCTAGCACAAGTAGTCCACAGTAGGCTCCATGCACCAGTACACCACTTGTTGACTGGTCTGGGGGGGCTTTCCTGGCAGATGAATTGCCCCTAAGTTGCTCTGGCACTCAAGCCAGCCATGGCCTGTACCTAATGTTCTGCCCCCCACCAGCTGGTTAGATGAGAATCAGTTATCCACCACCTGCCTTTGTTCAAATGTCAACTCTTGATCTTAACAGCCAACCCTGCTTCTACTGCCTGGCTCTGCTGCTGCACAGGGAACATCTCCTCTCCCTGTCAGGGACATCCTTCCCAGATAGCAGTTACTTGTCAAGACATGCTTTAATTTATGGAGGTTATTCTCCATCCTTCTAGATCTGAATACTGCAAAGCCTAGAAGAAATAAGGAAGTGAGATCTGAAACCATTTCTCTGAAGTCAAATCCCGGAAGTCTGTTGAGATGACAATCCTGTCTAAAAGGGTGTTCAGTTTGCTGTAGCCCTCAGAACTTTCCTGTTTGATGATGTCAATTTCTAGCAGGCCACTCTGTTCTGAAGGCCTCAGCAGGTACTCCTGAACAGCTCTGGAAACTGATGACTGCCACCATGATGCTGAGTCCAGCTCGGGACAAACTGGTCACCTCCTGGGAGCCTGCACTGCCTCAGAACTCACACTTATGGTAACAAGGAAATGGGAAACATTCTGCTTTGAAGAGAATCACAGGATAGAGGAAAATGGGCTACAAGGGAAGGAAAAAGAGTCTCAAAGTCAGAGCCTCAGGAAATCCCAAAGGGCTGCAGCAACAGTCTTGATGTTCATGGGGTGGGGGAAACCTACAGACAGAGTGTGCCCTAGACAGGGAAAGAAAAGGGACAGCTCTGAAGAGAACAGGGTGTTGTGTAGATGTCTGGAAAGCCCTGCAGCAAAACTGGAAAGAAGATGCCTACAATTAAACACATACCCAAAGTCCACTTAATCTGTAGATTAAATAAATAAAACAGAAGCAGCATAATCAGCATTTTCTAGGGTGATAGGCATTTTCTAGGGTGCTATTTAAAGGACATCTCTGAACATCATCATGAAGTCCAGTATCACAGAATCACAGAATGGCTTTGGTTGGAAGGCACCCTGAAGATCATCTAGTTCCAAAGCCTTTGCCATGAGCAGGGACACTTCCTACTAGACCAGCCCAGTCTGTGATAAAGCAGAAATTGCTGTTCAGATATGCATCATGTCATCAAAGGGAATTCAAGGTGGCCACGTCCTCATCACACACAAAACCAGCTCAGTCACTGGTACTCCCCACTGCCACCACTGTCAGGAGGAAGTAGAAGGCTTTCAGATGGCATTCCCTTCCTTGACTACTTAGTAAGGATTTCTATGGCTTGCAGCATTATTCCTGATTGGAGGCTCACAAAAGCCAGAAGTTCCTCAGATGACTCCAGCAGTTCTACTCTGCAGCAAGCTGTGTCACTGCTAACCCTGCTCACTCAGCAGCCAGCACACTTCCCATCACAGCCTCTGGAGCTGATGGAATCCTCTGCTCCACCTCACATTCTTCCAGAATCCATTAAAAGAAGCTGCAGCTAAAGGGTTTTGAAGCAATTAGCTGACTGAGGATTAGGCTACACCAAGTCATGGACTCACAGCAACCTTAGGGACATTTTTGGTCCAATTGCCTAGGAACCTGCTGTATGTTTGCTGTGAGAACAGTCTGTACCCCAGAGCTTGGCCACTGGGTATAGCTTTCAGCCTGCAGGATAAAGTTAGATGAGGGGTGATGACTTCTGGAAGAAACTCAATTTAGATTAGACACAAGGAAAAAAAATGGCTTTGTCACAAGACTGGTGAGGGACTGGAACAGCGGGTGAAGGCTCCAAGCCTTTAAGTGTTCAAAGCCAGGTTGAACAGGGCCTTGAGCAACCTGGTCTAGTGGGAGGTGTCCCTGCCCATGCCCTGCTGGAACTAGGCTATGTTTCAAGGTTCCTTCCAACCCAAACCATTCTATGATTATCCTATGAAATGCTTTCACATTATAATTAAACCTCTCACAGGGTTTTAGAGATGCAAGAGAGAAGCAAGGTTAATTTTGTTTACCAAGGAGATGAACTTACTTTCTCTTTTTCAGACTTAATTTTGAAACAGTTCTGCTTTCTAAGTAAAAAATAATAATAATAAAAATCATTCATCCTTCAGCCTACACAGGTCATAATTATCCCAGGAAAGGAACCCAGTTCGACAGCAAACCTTAGACATAGGTGAAGAGATTATGCACATGGAGAGAACAGTTTGTCAGGAGCAGCAGATCCGGTAGAAGCCTGGTGCAGAAAGGACACTGCAGAGGTGCCTCCCCCTGTGCTGACCCATCACACCTCTCCTGACCAAGGTAGGGATGCTGCCGTGCCGTAGGTTCCTTTGGCTATTCCCAACAGATACAATCTATTAGCATCTCTCTCTGTCGACTTCACACTGAATAGGAAATAAAACATCAGTTAAGCAAAAAATAGTTAAATGTAGCCATCTGAGTTTCTGACAAGCTGCTGGTATTTAAAGCTCTGTGAGTGTTTTTAACTGTCAGAACTTTTAACTTAGAGAATGTAAGACAAAAACATGGTTAAACACAGCTTGGATTAAAAATAACTCTTACATGAAAAGCCAAGAGGAAAAATACACTGACTGCATGACATGAGGCGAATCAGCTCTTGACATTCTTAGGGTGGGGAAAAGAGGCTGGACCAGACTATATCCTGAGGTTCTTCCCAACATCAGCCATTCAATGATTTATCAGAAATACAAAAAGGTGATCCAAATTCCAGGTGGAAAACCGAACAGCAGAAAATCCAAAGGATCCCCCCCAAAGGAACTCCTGATGTAGACCTAGAGACTGCCTCGTTCTGACGACTGCCAGCTCTTGGGTCCAGCACACCATCCCTCCCCCTGCCACACACCACAGAAAACAGCCATCTTTGGAGAAAAGGTGCTTATACTTTGGTCAAAACCATCCAAAGAGACCCTGAGCAACCTGCCCACGCCAGGGAGCTTGGAACTAGACGATGTTTAAAGTCCCTTCCAAAGCATTCTCTGAAGCTACGGGAAGACGAGCGGCGGGCTCTAAAGCTTAGCCTGCTTGCCCCTTGTGAAATAACCACGTATGCACCATGTCCATGTTTTGATATGTATTTTTATTTCCCTGCAGTTTTCACTTATCAAGAACAAGTAACAGGGAAAGTTGTCTGAACTAGTGCATAAACAAACATTCTGAAACACCACTACACGTATCTAATGTACAAGAACCGTATAAAAAAAGTCACTAAAACACTACACTACCCAAGGTGTCCAACGCTTACAGTCAGACTTTTTCCAACCCGTTACTTGCCTTGGAGCCACAGGAAAACTTGCCAAAAAAAAAAAAACAAAACAAAACAAAAATGGAAAAGACAATCTTGCCACAACCCTCCCTCCCCACCTCCCTTGTCCCCACCACCTGGGATGGCTCGATAGCTAGACATCCAAATAATTCATTATTGCAATGATATATAATGCAATACATACCTGGTAAAATATCCTTTACGTGGTGTGTTACAGTTTGAAAGCCGGTTAAAATACGGAGTTCTTCTGATAAAACCTCCTCCCAGTTGAAAATTTGCTCAGATCTGCACATTTTGTCAGGTGCCAGATGCAGAATTTTCCTAGTCAGTTGGTTGTTTTGGTTTGTTTTTTTCTTTTTTTTTAATGTGTGTGTTGTTGTTTTGTCTTTTTTTTTTGTTCTTGTTTTTTT